>JARK01000485.1:6191-30071 GCA_000688135.1 Ancylostoma ceylanicum
GTTTTTTTTTTGTCGGCGCACATCTTACATGCATACAAACCCACCATGTCCAGCCACCTCCAGTTCTGCGCGGGAGTCCTTGAAATGACTCTAGCAACTGAACTACAGGGAAAATCAATCACGGTTGCCACTCCCGCAGCCGCAATATCCACGCGGCGCGGATGAGCGCTGTGGATGTCGGGTGTTGCCTCGCCGGCGCGCGTGGATGTCGCGGCCGCGGGAGTGGCAGCCGTGATTGACGTTCTCTTTATTTCCTGTAACCGACACAATGCGAATAATGGCACGGAATGACTCACACTGAGATAGCAGTAATGATAGCCGAGCTGATAAGGATTTGATTGGGTGCCTCAGAGGAAGAAGTAGTTGTCGATTGAGACATAAATGAGAAAACGAACGAGAGCTGGCAACAAAAATACGGTCATATGAAAATGAGTAAAAATGAGCGCTGGAGCGAATTCGAGAAACAGCGGACAAGGAGCGTATGTCTAATACTGGGTTGGGGAATAAGTTCGTGCGGTTTTTTTCAATTCGATATTTCACGGTAATTCGGACTTTGATTGGTTGCATGTCATGGAATATTCTGTGGCTTTTGCTTTGCTCTTCACAATAGTCACATCTTTGCTTTTCAAATCCCGGTGCACCTTTTTTCTACCATGTGACCCTCCAATTCGACAAGTTTGAACCTCTCTGCCACCGGATACTGTTCGACTTCAAACATGAGTCAAATGTGATTCAAGAGGCAAGGGATATGAAAGATGCCCATAGAGCAACATGCACTACTAAAAGGATGCTCTGCCATCTTTGTACAGAGCAATGTTCGCCTCGATGTTGCTCGTCGTTCGGGACATCCCGTTTGTGGGAAATAAAGACTTTTATTATTCTAGTGTCGCTCCACATGTAAGGAAGAATCAGTAGTGATGTTAACTCTCATCAATACGCAAGCTTATCTAACACATCATGTGCAAAACCCTTAAATGCTCAAGATGGAGTGATCGTTCACATTGGGCATGCTCGACTTTTCTGCGTAAAATTGGACCAAAGCGACTAACAAGAACTTGGATGTGGGGTTTCCACTACTGCCTACTCTACTGGTCTGGAGAAGTTACCACATAATTCATCAAGCTTCTAAAGCATTTCATGAAGTTTGATTCTAGAGTTTCGAAGGGGGGCTATACATAACTTGAGTGGTCTCAAACAACGCAATTCTTCATAAGCTTGGAGCTGAGAAATGGACCTTTCTCTGGCAGCGCTGATAGAGGAGGAAAAGATCTACAAAATCAAGTCAGTGTTGTTGATACTGCTACCGGAGTGTAGTGATTTCTGTCGTCGTCAAAAACCGCATGAACTTATTCCCCAACCCAATATTACTTCGAATACTCACATGTGCTAGCAAAACTACCTCCCCACTTGGTTGGTGGACCCGTCGCATGACCCTTTCCACACAATTGTGTCCCCCATTCTCCACAATCAAACCCGTAGCTGGCGTTTTTCTCACTCATCGGCCACCGCGACCAATCCCTCAGCGGGGACCAGCATCCTGGCATTTCCTCCTGTATCGGTGGACCAGTATCGTGGGGCTATCCTCACTGTTGGACCACGATGGGACCCATCCTTTAACGGCGGGCTCGCGTTCTGGCGTTTCCCTCACTCTTTCCATCGATGGACCTCTATCCTGGCGTTTTCCTACTTGCTTTTCTCAAGCGGACCCGTATCCTTGAGTTTTTCAAGTGGCCAAAGAGGAACCTTATCCCAATATTTTGTACCACAATCCTCCTTTGTAGTGTTATAGTAGGTAAAGGATAAATGCGGCATCCCCTCAATTTAGCTTCTCAAAGCAAATGTCGCGCTGTTTGTCTAATCTCCATGCTTTTGCTGGAATAGGATGAAATAGTTATGGCATTTGAAAGATATTTGCACTTTCGAACGCTAAAGTCAGTTTTATGCGAAATATTCTTGATAACTATGACCAGTGAATGAGACTATCAGTTTATTTCGAATTCAAGGGTATTCTACAAGTGATATCTTCCACATACAGTATGAAGTATGATGTGTGTTCATTGCGACTGGTGTAACAGCGCAATACCTGTCATCTCACCTGGTGTCCTCAGAGTATCAATCGCCAGCACGACGCCACGCGTCAGGGCACGCAGTGCGCCTACACACTACCACACAATGGCGAACACACTATACCTATTACGACACTACAACGGTTTTGATTTTCAAAACCGCGTGCTCGATCAGCAGAGCTAACAGCTGCGTGCAAACTTTCATCGAAAATTTGTTTCGAAAATTTTGGACCTCGGATGAGATGTTTCTATTTGAGACTGGTCACTTGTCATCATTTAGCAGACACCTGAATTTATCAAGAAATCTATCCCTTTTGTAGATGGACATAAAGTGTATTTCAAGACTTTCTCCAGACTTGAATACATTCCTAATGTAGTCCTCAGCGTCAATGTCTAGGACGCTACAGATTGATGCAGCTTCGCCGTAAACATCTAAAAATTTCAACCCTATTCCCTAGCTCAACTCCTTCGATCTTCAGCGTACCTTGGCCGAATCCGTCTATAGCATCAACAAGTACCACGAGTTCAAGAGTTTTCTTAATTATTCCATACACTGTGGAATCCCATGAAATCCACGTATTTTCATCGAGATGCCTCTTCAATACATTCCTCTGCAATGAATAGCTATAATAATCCTAGCCTAGAGCGGGGCGAAGGGAGGGTGTACGCTTTCGCAGCAATGTAGTGATGAGAAACTTGACAATTACTTACGTTTGCCCTTTCAAATGTCCTCCCTTCGCTGTCTGGTAGAGTTTTAAATGGCATTTGTGAATTACAAAGTATGTAAGTACGGATTACCTCAAAGCTCCATGTCAAAAAACAAGCATTATGCCATTAACGAATACATATAAAAGATTGAAAATCACATTCAAGCTCAACGTCAAGATTCAAGATCAACGTGGAGAGACACTACGTACCCCATCCCATAACACCCTTTCGCAACTGATCATTTAAACTTGATGTTTGCGCATATGAGGCAAAGTTTCACATCGTTAAAGTTTCACAACGTTTGCGTGCAATCTGCAAACAATTAGATACGTTGCAGTTCACATGACAGCGATGGCAAAGTGAGGAACTCGAATTACTTTGCATTGCTAACCGATCCATCACCTTTATTCGCACAGTCACCATGAAATTCGTTTCTAGTTCACACTATATACGGCGTAATATTACTAAATCAGAGTTCGAACTTGAGCTAAACAGAATAGTAAATTGCTCTGAAGTTGAGAAAAAATTAAGTTGAAAAGAATTTCTAAACAATTCTTCATCCTCCCGCCCACCCACGTAATTAATGTAGTATTGATTCGGAATCAATAAAACGTAAAGAATAAGAAAATTATCGAAGCCATGCTAAGTTTTCATATCGCTAGAACCTTAGAAACTTTTTGTGCAATTCCAAAGGACTTGAAGTTGGAAACTCTAATGTTTGCTGCAATATATTATCACTGAAATGGGCAAATCTCGCCATTTGTGAAGAAACTCCTCCTAGATGCCAGAAAAACACATTAGATTACGAAATCATCACAAATAGAAAAGGAAAACATCAGTAAACTGCAACTCAAGCGTGCTTGAATCTTTTTTATCCACCCGCCCACCCACGTATAGAAAGTAGCATTCTACTTTAAATTCAGTAATAGTAAAAGATCAGTATTCTCTCAAACGGCTTAGAATGGATTTATAATATTTTAAATGATTTCTAAACTTCCAGTAGTGAGAAGACATCGGAAAGCTAATGAAATGCAATAAAAGTTGCTAAACTGTGCTTCCAACTGTCACGAAAATATTGCTTCGTTCACTCCAATTAAGTTTTCTGTCTTGTCAACTGGAGATAAAAAAATTCATAACAGCGTTAGCCCCTTCCTACCAATACCTTCCTCCTTATCATTTCCGCGAGGACTTTTTCACTACTTCAATCACAAGGCTACATAAGAACAACGGATCCAACCGTCTGGCAATGGATATGTCATCATTTTCACAATGACTAACCTTAGGAAGTGAAAACGATCGGACGAGAAAACGGTTTGTAACAAGAAATGAAAACGATAACGAGGAACGCCACCTCAACACACCACCTTAACATTTTTTAGGCCAAAGGACAAAAATTTTCGCGCCAAAACTTCAGGCGCCCGCCACTGCGGTCCAGAAACGATCACACTGTTACGCGTCCTTTAAGTCAAAAAACGAGCCATCCGACGAAGTTCCAGGCTTTTATATAAGAGGATGGCGGACCCATACTCCATTGATGGACTCGTATCATGGCATTTTCCCGGAGAACCGCGCCGCTGTCTACCGTCGACGTCGCGGACAAACGCAGCGCTGCTGCCGGGTCACCATGACGAGCGCCAACGAACGCGCCTCCACCGCCGGGCAGAAGTGGGGACCCTACCGGCGAACCGGCGTGGGGGGCGCGGACAAACGCGCTGCTGCCGCGGCCATTGTAGGGTATCCAACGGTGTGGATGAGTTGCTGGGGTGTTCTACTGTTCGTATAACATGTATATTGCACAGCGTGAAAACTGTGAACACTGTCTCACTCATTGGCTGCGAGACCGCCAGCGGGTCCCGCGAAGATCTGACTCCACCTGACTCCCTAAATCGCTGAGCCGTCCGACGTCTGCGCACTTTTCTACAAGATTGCCTATGCGCTGCAGTAGTAGTCAAAAGATGCATATGATTTCGCAAGACTTGTGGTCTGACACTCGAAAAATCTGGACATTTACGAGTCTTTCTATTCCCATAAGCAGTGTACTGTTGCTAATGTTAACTGTTTTTAGTCGTTGCTATATATCTAACAGCTTTTCTATTAGATGGAGCAGGTAAATAATTAGATTGTTATAAGAAAGAAAAAGGTAACAATATGGCATATGGTACTATTTTTTTTAAATTCCGATTTTCATTATCTAAAACGTGGGTCAGGCGGCTAGGATCCCCGCAAATCAGGAACACGTAAACCGAAGAGTCCTGCCAGATACACATCAAAGTAATAGGTGTGCCCAACAAAGATAAGTTGGGATTGAGGGATCTGGTGTTCTTGATTGAGATAGTGAGGCAAGCCAATCAACAAGTATGAATATTTTAACCATTGAGCTTAGTTTGTAAGTTAAGGCATAACACAGTGAACGACAGCTAGCCTCTAGCTTGGCCAATGCCCATTGGATCAAACGGAGAATGCAGTCCCTTTAGAATAAGAATATACTTAATAAATTAGGGCACGAAACGACAGTTGAGATGCGAAGCTTGACAAATTAAGGTAAAAATTCACCAGTTTCGGATCTCTTCTACAAGTGATGGGAGAGAGAAACTGCTGGACTGCAATCGAAAGGAGCGTGCCAGTGCGAAAACAATGAGAGATCAAACCATAGCTTCTCTGATTTGGAAAACTTAAGGTAAAGAAGTATGGAAATGTGTAGGATACTATAAAAAATAAGTGAAAGGTATGAAGAAGTCTGAGTGAATTATATGTTCAACTCGAGCGTAGGATAAAGAGCTTAAGAAGACTTAGTGTGTAATGTATATATTTTCGGCCTTTATTTGAGAAGAAAAGGAGAAGCAACGTTATCGGAGTAGCAGCAGCAGTCCCCCGATTGTGAGAGTCAAAAACGGCTATGTAAAGTGGCTTTCATACATTTGCCGCGGCGGCAGTCGCCCATGGTTAAGCATAGGCCGGCGACGTCGCGGCGGCGTCGCCGCGGCAAGGTTTCAGCGGCAAGAGCTTGCACACTTTTTTGCCGCGGCGACGCTCGGCGACGTCGCTCAGCGACGTGCGGCAATGATTAGTCATGGGGGTATTTTGCCGCCCAGCGACAACTTTTGCCGCGCACCCACTTTTGCCGCCGTGACACCGCCGTCGCCGCGGCAAAAGTATGAAAGGCCCTTAACTATTGGAAGATACAATAGCCGGAACACTAGTGTAAGTATGGAATTACTAGGGGAGGAACTCTGCAAAACATTAATGCTTTCAGAGGAAGAGATCCACTGAACTCGCAGCACTGTTGCGGTGGGATTGTAAGGATTTGCAAAGACGGCCATCAAGGAGCTATTGACTAACACAAGAAGATTAAACATGATGGTCAGTGATTAGTGGAAATGTTGGAGGAATATAGGTGGGCGAGTGGTCTAAGGCGCAGTCCTTGGAGCACCAGGTTTCTCCATGGTCCCGGGTTCGAATCCGGCCATCGCCTTCTGAATTCGGGTGACAGGCCGGCCCATGAGGACCCCACGTCACACCCTTATGATCACTTATGTCAATTCAGGTTTTTCAATTTATTCAGAATTCCCAACGTTGTTGGCGGTTGGCGCTCTTGATGGGTAAAAATCATCGGTCCGTCCTTCCGAGTCTGGGGAAAGTTATGTCAATCGGCAAGTTAACATAAAGAATCGAATAAGACCCAAGTATGAAGAGTCATGTTGCAGGAAAAATTTTCACTCCATAAACTTGGGAGCGATCGCGTACATCGATCAAAAACTTTTGTGGAACAGCGTGAAATGGCTATAAAGGGTCCACCATTCGCGGGTGAGGTGTTTGAAGTTCACTTTTTTCCGCTATGCACATTCTGTTTGTATTCCATCTCATTCGTAATGGTTTCATCTCACGTGTCCCGCTCCAGCAGACTTTACAGGAGCTCTCGACCCAAATGCGCGACGGAATACTTTAGCAGACAGTGCGTGTCGCGCTGAACGATTCCTCCTAAAGCAGATATTGTCCGATAATCAGTCAGAAGCAGGTGGGTTTTCATTGAAACTTGCTCACTCTTCTACCAAGTTCTGAGCATATTTCTTGCAGAAGCGAACTTCACCGAAGCGCCGTGCCGCAGAGGTGTTGTGATAGATCACGCATTGGGAACCCTCAAGAGGCAGTTTCAAAGCTTACATTCTGAGCATAGGTATATTTCAAGCGGAGCATATTATTCTTCATAGGTTGTTGTTTTGATTTGACCCTGACTCCTTACGTTTTTCAGGCATCACTCAAACAGAACCGATAATTGCTACAGCTTGCTGCTTGCGAAATCTATGCATATTGACTTGTAAAAGGCTGTTTGGCGAGGACGAGGCCATACCCCAGCTATATCCAGAAGCTGGCGATAACAGGAGAGAAGACGAAGACACCGCGAGCGGAAACGGTTCCAGGGAGGGAATCGTTGATCCTATTTCAGCACAGGGTGGTTCAAATTAGAAAGCTATCAACAACGAAAATTTTATGCAAGACAGTCAATAAGACTGAACTGAATACCCGTATCCGAAGCTTCTGGCGCTGCTCCTCTGCTCTCCGGCCGTAGTAGGATCCGGTCGCGTTTTTTCGGCGACCTCTGCTTTCGTACGAGCAATACCGCATTTCTAACTTTTTAAAATTTGCTTGCGTAATCTTTGTCTGCTTCAGCTTTCTACTACGCTATTCCTGCGTTGTCATTCGTTATTCACTACCGATTTGTTCACCTACTTCTGCCCGGTTCTCATGCAAAAATTAGTGCAATGTTTCCAAAAGTGCTTTCCGCCGGAATGCGTAGAAGGGTGAAGCTTCCACCTCGCATAGGCATGGATCCGGAAAGCGGTTGAATCTGGACTGAATGCAGAGATGAAGGACGCTCGAGTGGATGACGATCAAAAGGTTTATATCAATCCCAGCCCGCCTACTCAGAAAAGTACCAGCACGGCATCGCCTCATGATTCCGACAGACCATCTCGCCTACGAAAAGTGCAAGAAGTTTCTCGGGTACTTACACAAAACCTGGTATGACGGACCATTTGCTGGGATTTGGCGCGAGTGGGACAAGAAGACACTCCGCACTAGCAACACTGCGGAGTCGTACCACAGGGATGTGACGTCTAGTCAAAAATTAACCTAGTCAAAGCATGCCACTGCTCCACAAAACAACCGTTCATTTAGGGTACTGCAAGTTCTGGAAATGGATGAACATGCATTAGTAAGAAGATGATCGCATGCCTCAGCAGGAACGGCAACAGGGCGATGTCTACCCTAGGGAACCTGGAGAAGGTGAGACAGGAAGACCCAGATCAGTAACTTCTAAACAAGAAGACCCACAATGCTGCTTCAGGGAATTGTCCGTCGACTCCGGAAGAAGGAAGCAGCAAGGCGCGAGAAGATCGACAGGTGTTTCGATGTCTACAGAGCCCACCTAAATCGATCTAACGCCCGAACCGACACTTTAAATAAACGCCTTCTGCCAGAGAATGGCACGGTTCACGTCCAACAACGTCATATGATCTAATGAATATCGATAGGTTTATATTGTATATTTAGTCATCTCATTTTAATGTGAATAAATCCGTATGCGATCGCATTTTGTGTTTGTAAAAACACAATAGAATCAAATTCATTCATTTATCAAGCCCAGCAATGCAGTCCAGGGTAACCGCATCACTGGGCCAACAAAAAACAACGGGGCCTTTTGCCCCTAAAACAATACATTTATTGAAACAAAACAAAAGAAAAGGTCACCATTCCTCGTGGTGCTTCCAGCGTCTGTCCACGTCATCCTCGTTGGTCGTTTAACTGTCCGTCGTCGCTTTCCGCACCTGCAAATGAATAAGAGAATCAAACGAATAAAGAAGAGACTATGAGAAAATTAAAGGCGAAAGAAAAAACGTTCTCGGTGATAAATGTGGACGACTTACCATCGTTTCCTCAACTGGGACAGTGGTCGACGATGCTCCGCAACCGTCCACTAACATTCGTTTGCTTTCAAGAAAAGCAAAAGAAAATAACAATAGCATAAGCCAAGAACTGTGGACAACTTGTCCTGGAAAATATTTTTGAAACAATTTCCACAGAAAAAAGTTGCAACTCATGCATTCTTACCTCTATTCAAAGATAGCGCTTAACTATTTCATTTTTTATTTTCTCCTCAATCTGCCTAACGCTTCGTGCACCCAACGACGATATTTTAGCGGACCATTAGGCTAACATTTTCCCCTTTCGTTTTTGCCGTCTTCCCCCCCCCCCGGGTGCTTCTGTTTTACAACCGCTGCTCCTCACTCCATCCGCGTTGGCCTTTCTCTTGGGAGTCATTCTCTAGAAAACAACATCATGATATCATAGAACACGATTGCAAAAGATGACTAGAATAAAACCGCGATGCAAAAAAAAAAAAACGCTATGCGGCTCCTTCATGATGACTAGAGATCGATTTTGAAAGTTATCTCTTCCGAAAAACTACTAAAATAAAACAATGATGCAATAAAAAACAGCTTTGCGACTCCTTGTAACATGATGATTAGAGATCGATATCGAAGGGCATCGAATACAAGAGATGACTAGAATAAAATCGCGATACAAGAAACCGCAATGCGAGTCCTCGATGGAGTTTGAAGATCGAATGTGAGAGGTATCCATCAGTGTGCGCCGTCGCATTGCGCGCGGTTCGGAGTTGCACACGTCATTTTTTCTCACCGTCACCTGCGGGTAACGCTACCATCGCCGCCTAGGTCTTCATGCATCACAACCTTACCAGCGACCCCGCCATATAGGTATCTAACTGTTGAGAGGTACAGAAAATAATGAATACTAGGATAAACCTTGGACTCGTTTATGCCTACTGGATCTGATCCGTGTGATGGTTCATTCAATATGTACACAAGTGACTGTGCAAACTTTATCAATATAAAAAACCTGCAAATCCACTACATAACGAAAAATCTGCTATAGGCATATAGAAATTTTTCGATCTATAATATAAAGAATCAGACCGCAAATTCAAAAATCGTCACGATTTACGCGCCCTTGCCGGCGCGCGCTTTCAGCGTTGGGGCGCGCAATCGCGCGGCACCGCCCGTTGTTTTTTGTTTCCATGCCTAGTTTTTTCGTCTTTTCCGCCTAATTCTGTTGTTTTTGGCATTGCTATTGTTGTAATTGTTGCTGTTCTTATTGTTGACCTCGTTGTTGTTGTTGTTGTTTTTTTGTTGCCTTCGTTTTCTGAGGTTATTCTTTTTTTGTCTCCTTTTTTTCTTTCTCTCATTCTTGTTCCTATTCCTCCTTTCCTACTTACCTTCCTTTTTTATCGTTTTCATTGTCGATTTAGATTCTTGAAGCTTCCATTTCAACTGATCTAGACTTTAGCGGAACTATTTTACTCAGAATGCGGTACCATATACGTACACAAGGCGTTCGATGCACCAGCTGCATTGTCATGAGGTGGAAGGATTGATCATTGGTTTTTCCTGAAGTAAGATTCCGAACAAGTATTTAGCAATAAATCGATCGATCGATAAATCAATAAATCAATATGATGAAGTGCGATAGAAGACTAAACATAAGTAGAAGTGTGGCAGCATAAAAAAATAAATAAAAAAGTTGACATCAAATCAGACTAACAAATCAATGCAGCAGGCGAATCAATGAATCAATAACTGATATGATTAGGAGTAGTAGAAGATTAAACTAAAGTGCCAGTAAAATACTCGTATGACAGAAAAATGAACAACTGACACGGTCACAGATCAATGCAGTCAACAGATCAATAAAGTTGATTACTAGTTTAAAAAGGTTACACATATGCCTCAAGTTTTTACAGGGCAATCTCAATGTTTCGAGTGCAGGCGATGACGAATCGATCAACAAAGACGTTTCCAGAAAAGGAACGGTACGGACGATAAAAACACAAACCCGGTTGAGAGGCACAAGCCCTGACTAACGACAACCACGTTTATGTACTATGTGAACATGTATAAGTATGATTAGTAATAAAGGTCTATGACTTTTGGAAAAGGTAAGAAGCGTGTCTACTTGACGCTAGACCACCAGTGCGAAAACCACCACTGGTGACTGAGGGAATTCCCTCGAAGAACTAGGTCGAACAATGCGATGCTGGAACTCACATGCCACTGGGTTCAGTATGACATGTGAAACCAGTACAGCTCATAAAAAATATGAGACAGTAAGTGGAGTGAAAAAAATCTGCCTCTTCCAGACGAACCATTTTTCATTAGTCTTTCCTCTTGAAGAGATAATCAGTAGATGAAAGGACCAACCAACAAAAGAAAGTAGTGGGAAAAATTTTGAGTGTTGCCAAAAAATTGAGGAAGGAGTCACAAAAAATCATGCAAACTACGAATTAGGCCAATTTAGCAGGAAAAACTAAGGCTGGAAAAAAACGTTGTTTGCCCGCTACATGTATTGTCTGTGCCGGCCCAAACATTACGCCGCGTAGGATTCGTCCCATGCAGATTCCACCAATCTGCCCGCCAGCGCACTGAGTACGCCATGCTAGACCCGTTACAGACCGATGTTGCATGTCCGAACGCTGGCGCACTTATAAAGTGGAAAAAAGAAAGATTAAACTAAGTAAAGAAGATATACAGTAGACAATTGACTCGAAGAAATGTTTTTCGAACAGTCGATATTTCGAAATACTCGATTCTTGAAAATTTTCGAATAGTGGATATCTCGAATAACTCGATTTTTGGAGCTTCGGAAATGGCCGATATTTCGAACAACTCGTTTTTTGGGCTTTCTCCAATAGTCGATTTCGAATGCTCGTATCGCCATTTTGTCGAGTCAAAAGTGGTAATCATGAAACGGTATACCAGCGTCTTGTTATCTCAACAATTTCATGTCTTATTTATGAGATCATCACTGTTACGAAAATCGTCCTTGAAGTATTTCACCAGCAAAAAAAGACAAGCCGTGTGAATAGAAACGATGCTAGATAAAGAAAACTTACTTAAAATATATGAGAAAATACAGTAGGCGTCAATGGCGGTGACCCGTCTGCGGCTTCGAATAGAACGCGGCGCGACAGCCCCGCTCACGCTAGAATCGTCGCCACAGTGACTTATCTGGGTTTTCTTGGTAGAAGTTCAACATATTTGATAATAACTAATAAGAAAACTAGCTGACTATCAAGAAAACCCTATAATTTGATGCCCCGGAGAGGATTCTCGCTCGAGCGGCGCGGACGCGCCGCGTTCTGTTCGAGGCCGCTGACGGGTCACCGCCGTTGACGCCCACTGTATATGATTTATGAGGTGAATATAACCATATGTGACATTATAACCTCCTTTTAGACGTGCATAGCATCAGGGCCGCTGGCCGACGTCCACAACGGTAACACTGTTCATTTCCTCACCTGTGCATCTATCAGCTATCATCTTTAGCTACCACTAACATGTTCATCCGTGATAGGCTTGTTAAAATTAGCGGTACAGAGGAAGGATAAATGCTGCAGGCATCGGCAAGATTGTGCTGATGTATAGTGTGCAGGGTGTTGTTGTATGCACAGTATATACCTCATCGTGGATCCTGAAGGATGAGATAGGAATCCCTCCTGTTCGGATCGTATCCAATATGCAGGACTTTCACTTTTTTGTGTACTGCGCTTCTCACTGACCACCTCGATATCTGCAAGGTGATTCAGAACGATGGCGTTTTGCAGTCGCAAAAATCTTAACAGTAAATCAGTGATGACCAAACCAGCATTTTGAGCAAACTCTGGTATAACGCTGTAGCTTGAACCACACGGATTACAAAAATGCTTAGACTCACCCGTATCGTTATCTGTGACAAGAAGATCATAGAGTTAGACATAACTAGAGATAACGTTTGACAATGATCTGAGGGCAGAGATAGCGATATAGAATGGTGGCAAACGCTGCGGATATCCATAACAATCAGCCTGCAGCACCATACAACAAGTAGATGCGCAACTCAAATCTCAAAAGTCACTCTCTTGCTGGCACGACGGAGACTCGTATATTCCATATAGGAATTCGCCTTGGATACCATCACATTGTCATCACATTTCACCAATGTTTTCTGAGGCTGCAGAGAGGATTAACTATCATGGTGAATGCCCAGTGTCAGAAAAAAAAACACTGGATAAGCAAAGAAATTGCGAATTGGATGTTTCAACATTACGATACTCCCTTTCTAAGCGATAATGCTCCGGCGATATGCACGCACTTAGCTAAAATTAACTCAAAAACTGGATGTGTACTCATCAACTTCATCATCAGCTTTCTCGAAGCATTCATTAAAATCAGTGACCACAGTTAGGGGATTCAAAAGCCAATCTCCAACTCAAATTTATACACAACTGATTTCTCGAGGACCTCGTCGAAACTGAGTCTTAGAAGGATTTTCCGATGATATGCAGATCCATGAGGAGCTCCGTTGTTTCCGTTTCTGCTGCGCTTCTTCAATCAAGTTGATGGGTGAACAAATGTATCGAGTTACTCGACAAATATTCAAATAACTGCCTTTTTCGATTAGTCGATATTCGCAATAATTCAATTTTTCATTAATTTCGAATCGTCTCTATTTCGTATAACTCGATTTTGAGGCTTTTCGAGTAGTCGATATTTCAAATAACTCGATTTTCGGGCTTTTTCGAATAGTCGATATTTCGAGTCACTTAAAAGCGCATTTATTCGAAACTCGACTCGATTTCACTCGGTCGAGTCAAATGTCTAGTCCTCAGGTACTACGTACCAGCTCATCCTGGAGCTAGTATAGTCGGAAACACGGAACTACATCCGGAAGCAAGTTCCCAGCCCGAATTTCTCACCTGCCGGAAATTAGTAGGCGACGGTGCGGGAAGCTCTCGGGAGGCTGCCTGGCACTTTGTGGAAGGATCCGTTGGAATGGCCGGAAGCCCATAGGAGTCCGATCGGAATGAACGGTGCAGCTTGTACGATGAAGGTACACGCAAAGGCCAGGATTATTCAAAACTGTCAAAATATTCGGAGCGAAATTCTCTGCGGGTGCTGCCTTTAAGCTATACATTTTGGTCTACTCTAATTTATAAGTTAATATTGGAGAGTATTAGACTTTCACGTTTCAACTCGTCTCTCTCTGTTTTTATTTTTATTTTTATTTATTTATTTATTTTTCTCTCTTAAGCCTACATATAGATATATAAAAATACTCCTCAGCTGTTTTAGTCATAGTTAGCATATAAAAGCAATCCGATCCATTCGGACATGTCGATGTCCAATAGATATGCTACTAGAGCTGGTCTCATTGGCTAAATCGTGTATCCTTACAAAAGTAGTTGATCATATACATAGATCATAAAACATACAGGGTGCTTCCCAATTTTCAGTGAACCTTTGAAATTCCGCGATTTATGAATATACCTTTGTCTGGGCTGAAATTGGAGTGACATGGTTTTCTCCTTGTTTATTTTGATATTAACACCATAGTGTTTGTAATTGCAATCATATAAATGTTTCCTGCCCTCCTGCGCAAACTAGTAAGTTGGTGCAAAAGTTTTGCCTTTTTTTCTTACCAGGTTGATTTTCTCCACAATTTTATCAAAATACAACCCTGACAAGCGGCATAATTTCTATGATTATTGGAGATCACTATCTATATTTTCAGCACATCCCTGTTGCCCGACGTTTAGAACGCGGATTGCTGGAGGAAGATGGGAGACTGCTATTTTTAAGACGGTATGTTTGGCGATTTCTATCATCATTATTGTTATTTATTTCCAGTCATTACGCATTTGACAGGAAGAAAATGAAACATATGTGCTGTAGACTGTGGAAAGATGGTCATGTTTTGTTGAAGTCCCCAAACTACAACACTACCTTCCCCTAAGATATTTTTGCAACTGTCAGCGAGCCTACCGACGGAGGCTAGCCGACCAAACCCCGACTCGCGTACGTTCTACATATTTGGGGAGGCCCAACGGATGAAAAAAGAAACGTGTCTGATATACTCAGTTTTGAGCTCTGTGATGAGCAGAACAGACCTTTAGAAAAGTCCGGATTTGTGAATTCTAAGGGAATGAAAACGAGAAAGATGGACAATACTAGGAAGGAAAAAAAGAAACGAAACAAGAAACGAGCAGAAGAAAGAGATACAACGTAGTGTTTTCAAAGGATATATAATGTATGGCGTTCAGTTAGAACCAAGAAGCCGTTCTGGCTTGATCTCATCCTTCGCAGTTTTCTTCTAGATAAGCTGCTAAGTGATTGTGGAACAAACTATTAGGTTGAGGAATTATAAATGTCTGTTTGACCCAAAAACAGAAATTACTACAGAAACAATACTTCAGCAGCTCCATCCAAGGTTATTTTCCAGACTAATCTATGACTCTTCTACTTCTTCCCTACAAGGTATCAGGGTTCTCTTTCCAGAAATCGCTGCGCCGAGAGACGCAGTAACGAGAC
Organism: Ancylostoma ceylanicum; assembly: GCA_000688135.1. NCBI lineage: Eukaryota > Metazoa > Nematoda > Chromadorea > Rhabditida > Ancylostomatidae > Ancylostoma > Ancylostoma ceylanicum. Next base: position 21,388 of record JARK01000485.1, read on the forward strand.
ACCTAAATTTTAACCTCACCACAGTTCATAACGTTTTTCTCCGCCAAAGAGCGCAGCATTGACAGGGACAAATGGTATTCTGATAGTGCCAATACTGCGCTATGAGGCGGTCGAGGGAGGGATTCCATCTGTTAGATATTATATGATATTATATTACATGATATTATAGGATACCTTTTGCAGATATTGATCTACAATGGTGATGTTGACACTGTGTGCAGCTACGTTATGAACAGGCAGTTTCTCAGCAAGCTCAATCGCACAATCATTGTATGGCTTGTTGATCATCTTCTCCTATACGAGTAGTTGAAGCTAGATGTGCGCGTTTATATGCTGAAAGACATGATCAGTGATAGTCTTTGCGGGACTCTGATTTCCGGTATACCCCACGTGGAGTATAGTACCCTGAGTTGGCGTCGCTAGAGAATGCGGCGATGGTGCCTATCGATTGGGGACGGGGCGTCGCGCGTCCGCCAACGCTGACGATCGGTGGTTGCGTTTGCCAGCGACGGCGACGCATGGTGACATACTCCATATAGGGTACAGCACCAAATTCTTTGAATTCCTTACAATTTAAGATCAATAGTCTTGCTTTTGTGAAGTTGACCCGTTAAGGGTCAAGAACGAGTAAATCAACCTTGGCGCTACATTGGGGAGAACCCTACCGTTGCCGGATTCCAACTCAAATACCAGGGAGGTACGTATGCTGAACCAGATCGTTTCCTTTCTTCGACTCACGGACCATATTTCTCTACGACGTTCGAACTTTCAGGAATTGACTTCGTAACTGTTCGTGGAAGTGGTCACTTCGTACCAGAAGACAAACCGAGAGAGGCATTACAATTGATCTACAATTTTGTACAATCGCGTGATTACTCCCTACCGACTCCGTTTTGATCTATCTATGCATGATAAGAAGAGTAAGAATACTAGAAGAAAAATGCCATCTGTACTTCAAGTGTCTCAGCTCTCACATTTTCAAAACATATGGATTTTACTGTGGAGTGCATGTACTTAAGTGAACCATCTATGGTATGGCTTGAATAAATGACATTCTATGGTCTGGTAGCGCACACAGGGCCCATGATCTGACATTGTCCGCAACTACGACCACACTTGTTTCCAGCGATGGGAGAACGCCACAGAATTCCTTTTGAAGGAGATGGACGCAGCACGCCAAAATAGAAGGAATGGCACCAAATTCACATCGAAACCTAGTGAAGTAGATTAAGAAATCAAGCGGACGTAATTGCAGCCAATGTCACATCATGGGCCCTGTGTATGCTGCCAGACTGTACCTGCTGTGACACAGTTGCCAGGACTACGAAAGCAGCATCCTACTAGTTGACAATAATGACAATAATTGGATATTTACTGGCACGACAAATTTAAAATAAACCATGCCTTCATTTAAAACCATTTTGGTAACCAGTTGCTGACCTCGTCTCAGTCCATGATTCCTCTACTGATATTCACTACTGGATGAATGGATTACACGTTTTGGGCGGCGGCTTCGATGCAAGATAAAGTTAAGTTTTCTGCATTCTTACACCAGCATTCGATCTTTCGGCTACGATTAACGAATTACAGCGATTGCGCGAATTTCTCTTGATACGAAAATCAATATTTTTTGTTACGCAGATCCCTGACGATGCTAATCCACCTTGTTTAAGCCCACCATAACAACGTGCTTGGAAGGTACCATTCCTGGAGAATTGCTGGATTTGAATAGATTTATACATGGTATACATCTCATCAAACGGAAATAAATTCGTTTATCGTTGACAAAGCAAGAACATTTACTTAATAACTCATTGAAGTCAAGGATTGGAAGTTGACAAAGCTATAGTATCGTGCAGCATCTGTGCTTCTTCTTCGGTAATGTTTGAGCTGAAAATAGTACTTCGATAAAAAAACGGGCCATACATTCCCAAAAAAAAAACGTCGTATATGCATATTGTAATGTTATTAGTGTTTCAAACACTATAGGCACAGTGAGTGTCGATGGCAGTACGTTCTTCGCGGAATCGGGCAACACGCGACGCGACCGCGCCGCTTGCGCTGTAATAGCCGCCATGGAAGCAGATTATAGGAATTTCTTGGTAGTTAGTGAGTTCTTTTTTGATAGCTAAAATCAAATTTTATGAGACGTTATCAAGAACACCCCAATTTGTGCAGGCCGTGGCGATTCCAGTGCGAGCGATTCGGTTGCGCTGCGTGCGATACCCATTTTTGTACAGTAGTGTTCTAAGGACACAACACAGCATTACTTACGTTTAGCCGTTGCCGTCCTATTGGCTATTTTTGACAGTGGAATAACTCCCTCTTGGTTTACTTCCTAGAAAGAAGTTTCTTCCCTCACTACTTCATCCAGAAACTAATAAAACTTGTGGAAACTACCATACCTTCTTCTGTTCACTCGTCGTGGGTTCAGTTTTTTTCGTTCCATCGGCAGACTTATCTGCAGACTTCTCTTTCTCCACCTTATCTCCTGTTTTTTCCGTAGACTTATCTGTTTTTTCTTTCGGTTTCTCTCCCTCTTTTGCGACTTCCACTTCCTTTTTTTCAGATTTTTTTGCCTTTGGTGATGCGGCTTTCTCCTTTTCTTTCTTCTCTTTATCTTTTTCGTCGTCTTTTTTCTCTTCTTTTTTCTCCTCTTTTTTCTCATCTTTCTTCTCTTCCTTTTTCTCTTCCCCTTCTTTTTTCTCGTCACCCTCTTTGGATTTCTGAAATGTTGTGCTTACTTTTGCTTTGAACTAAATTTAAAGAGAAGTCAAAACTAATACCTTTTCTTTGTCTTTCTTCTTTCCTTTTGACCTGAAAATTTAACGGTTTACGAGTTTGTACTTGTTTTTCGTGACATATCAGAACACTATTTCAAAAAAAAGGCACTCAGTGAATGCAGGTGGAATTGACGACATGCTGCTGGCGCCAAAGTGCTGCGTTCGTTGCCCTAACCCTTCATCCACGTCCCACATTGTACCCGGACTATCACGTTTCACACAAGGTAGATATAAAGAGGAAGTTGGGGCTCAGCCTAGTCTATGTTTCTATTGAGATGAGTCCTGCTTTTGAAGATGTGGTACGGCTAAAACCGTGGCCGTTCACTAGGCGAGGTCCGCGGCGCGGTTGCGTGCGTGCGCGACCCTCGACGCGTAAACATATCCTTGTATCCATGAACTCTGCTGCGCCACGCGCGCCAGCTTCTGCGCCACACGCGCGCTGAAGCTGGGAGGTAGATATGGATTGGACCAGGTGAACGGTACGCTCCAGTGCACTTCATTATTTAGGCAGTGTTGAAGAACAGAACTCACTTCACAGAGTCGCCACCCGATAAATCACTGATTTCGACGTCGTCATAGCCCTTCTTCTTCAACGGCTTCCCTTTTTCTCCATCTTTGGCAAGATCCTCGATATTCATCTCTGAAACATCCTGGTAATTGTTACATACTGCAGTCGTTGGCATTTGAGATGATCCAGTCTGTAGGGCAATCTATACTTTATGGTTGCATTTGACGCATGTGCGCCTATATGCTGAAGTATAGGGTCAGTCCCTGCACTGACGCAGCGCAGACGCACGCGTTTGCGGCCACACGGCAGTTGCGTTGACCGGTCTTCACGAAAAATCCTCTGTAATTGGATGCGTGCGTCAGAACGCGAATAACGCACGCGCCTCGTATAAATTGTCCTTGTGAGTGCGTGCAGCAACGCTTGAATGCAACTAGATCATGTGCATTTTGAAGTTAACAAAACGAGTGCTAATGAACCTTTCAGTTCTTTAAAATGTGCGAATGAGGAAATTCTCGTCTTTCCCAACCCCTTCCATCCAAGCTCCAAGCAGAGGATCCCAAATATTAAATTTGCATGATTCTCCGGTCTTTGGGGCAATTTATACTAGATGCGACTAATAGACGCACGCATCCATTTGCGATAGATTTTCTATGAAGACCGGTCAACGCGGCGTGAAATTCGCAGTGAAAAGAACGCGCGGCAACGCGTGCGATTGAGCTGCGACTGCGATGCGACTGGTCCCTATTCTTCATCATACACTCAGACAATTGCAGGGGCAATTCCCGTTCCATTCGCGGGCCAATCCCCGACGAAAGGTTTGAACGAGGGAGCATTGCGGGCAAATTGCGGGCGGAACCGCGCATGNACCGGATAAAACACTTATCTGGGCCTAATCCTGGAGAACGGCGTCATCGAACACCTGAGCGTGGACGCTGGACCGATGTTACAAGCGGGCCGCGCCGCACACGCGCCGGAGGCTCTGCGCGCTTCAAATCTCTCTACCGATGGCGCATAAGGACTACAACAAATTCGCAGGTCATCCTGGTGTATCATGCCAAGTTTCAAAGACGATCGGACTTGGAAACTCTCCCATACGTAGTCCCCGTCGTTAAGCGAAACACTTTCGAATCAAATTATCTTCTCTTGCTTGGAGCAAGAGAAGAGATATTCGAGTCTCTGATAAAGGAAAAGAGGAGAGAGATGTCTCAATAGGAAATATTTTATTCCAACAAGGGATATTATTTTTCCCAATAGTTTTTTAAAGATAATTTTTAGGTATACTTATAACTATACTAGTTTGTCATGCTAGTATAATTATGTAGTTCTGTGCGTGTATTTCGCGCGACACGAGCTTTTCGCATTGCATTTCACTCGCGCTTGAATTTTGCATTGCATTTTTTCGCCTCAACCAAAATTCTTGTTCAAATTCCGCGCGCAATTCATTTCGCATTGCATTTTGCATTGCATTTTTTTGCAATTTTCTTCGCAATACTCGAGTCTTGTGTTAACTTTTCGAATTCTGGTTAGAATTTCACTCGTAAATCATTTCGCATCGCATTTCACATTGCATTTTTTTCGCATTGCATTTTTTTTCATTTTTTTCGGTCTGCCCAATTGTAAGTGTAGGGTCATATTTTCGGATTCTTAATTCAAATCCGTAGACTGATCTAACAGCAGGATCGCTAAAAACGTTGTCGAGGTGTTCCTGAGTCAATCTGCTGCTCCTACAGCCCACATGCTCCATGGACTATACTCCGTCGCCCTCGCCGGCACCGGCGACGCCTCATCTTTAGTGAGGATACTCAAAGCGCATCCTCAATATCGGCGAGCTCATCATTACTGTCCATGATCTGGGTTGCTGATCGCGACTCAGGGTGGAGTAAAGCACCAGGCAAGCGCCACTGTGACGCTGTTCCCGCAAGTCCGAGAATACAGGATGAGCAGTTTTATGGTGTCGCAGCCACAGAACCACGACGAGACCTATTCAACTTAGTTGTAGACGGCACTCATCGTTGGTTCAATTCCTGCCGCAATGTTTTTAGAATCCGTCTGTCGAGTGTGGGTCACGATGAGGCAAAAGCAGGCGTGTTAGTTTTCTGCGGCAGGTTTATCTATTAGTTCAGAAACACCTCCCTTTCAGAAACACCTCCCTAACGTCATTAACGATTCTGCTCATAGATTCATCCTTGAATTCAAACAAGTGATTCGAAATAAATAGGTCCCATCGCGGATCTGCCGCCGCGACGCCATGAAACTACGCACCGAATCCGTCTATGTTCTCGAGAGGGACTATACATTGTAGGAACGACGTCACAGCTACGCTTGTCCGCTGCTTTACTCCACCCCGAATTGCCGATACTAACAATAGTGACGACGAGCTATCGATTCGCTTGCCAATGTTGATGTGCTGGCAAAAATCTTCATTGACAAAGGAGCGTCGCCAGTGCCGGCGAGGGCGACGGAGTATAGTCCATGGAGCACGTGGGCTGTAGGAGCAGCAGATTGACTCAGGAACACCTCGATAACGTTTTTAGCGATCCTGCGCTTAGTTCAGTCTACGAATTTGAATTAAGAATCCGAAAATATGACCCTATAAGGCAGTGCGAAAAAATGAAAAAAAATTCAATGCGAAAAAAATGCAATGTGAAATGCAATGCGGAATGATTTACGAGTGAAATTCTAACCAGAATTCGAAAAGTTAACACAAAATTCGAGTATTGCGAAAAAAATGCAAAAAAAAAATGCAGTGCGAAATGCAATGCATAATCAATTGCGCGCGAAATTCAAACGGGAATTTGAAAAGATAGCTTAAACCTAAGCTTCGCGGAACAAATGGAAAAAGAATGCAATACGAAATGAATTGCGTGCTGATTTTGGATGAATAATCGAAAGCATAACGCAATACTTGGACATTGCGAAAAAAAATGCAAAAAAAAATGCAATGCGAAATGAATTGCGACCGGAATTTGAACAAGATTTTTGATTGACGCGGAAAAATGCAGGACAAAATTCAAGCGCGCGTGAAATGCAATGCGAAAAGCTCGTGTCGCGCGAAATACACGCACATAGTTCGCGTCTTTATCAGGGTAAGGTTTTCAATATGTGGTAGTAGGAAAATATGTGCCTAACATCATGAACAGATCATTCTTTTCTCGGAACCGTTACGTCATTGCTGCGTCCGCTCACAGTTTACGAAACGATCACTGCAGCGAAATGCAAATCCGGCCACGGAACGTTCATTTAGCCTTTGTGAAAGCACATTCATTCAACTTGTAAACTATCGGGAATTTCTGCACTATCAAATCATCTGCTGTTGATTTTCCTAACAAAACCTGTCCTTATTTCAAAAACACATCCCAGTGTGCCTTGCCGCCGTATTGATTCCACGGCGCTCGCCCAACCAGCCTGTCGACCAAAGGTCCAGAAAGAAACTGCTGGTGCTCATATCAGCAGTTTTTCTCAGCATCATTGCGTAACTATGGCGTGACTTCACTACTGTTTCCGATTATGCCCATTTCCCATAGATAATGATGCACTTTTGAGTCATGCTTTTGAGGAAGTGTCGCCAAACAAAAGTCTCCTTCCTATTTCATGTGTTCCATGAGTGTTCTATTCTTCCTGGAAAAGACTATTTTCTGGTAGAGACGTCAGCCAGATTTTGTGAAAGCATCACAGTCTGCTCCTTAATTTCCTTCAAATGTTGTCTTTCCATCTTTACCTGTTACTTGGCGACCACAACCTTCCTCCTTAGTCGCAGGGGAACAGGTCCTTCAGCTCCCTTATAAGGCCGTGATCTTCCTAACATTTATTCAGTTCCTTTTCTCCAATGAAACCTTTCCATATTTGTTCTGGAATATTGTTACTTTTCTAACAAAGAGTAGCAAAACTGATGCTGATCCCATCCCAATCCGTAAAAGGTCGCTTTTTCTTACATTTTGCAGTCTTATTATCTGAAAATGTGCTTTAGTGATTCTACATCGCCGGCTTACAGTTAACCAGCGGAGACTACTTAGTTTAAAGGGAAATATTGTAATTGAAAATAAATTACCGAACAGCGTAGTTTCCCCGGCGAAATTCCCGCTTAACCTTCTCTTATTTGTGCATTTTCGAAACGAGCTCTAGAAACTCATGAATTTCGAGGAAATCCTACGGCTACCGGTCGAGTCTCCAGTGAAATCTGGCTATTTTCCTGCTCCATTTTTAGCTATTTCTCCTAAGTTTATCTAAAAGATCTGCCAAGCGCTATTTTTCCAGAAACCAGAGTAGAAATTCCTTGCGTGAGAGTAGTTCTCTTATTGTTTTTTTACACTTATTATTGGCATACACCGAAGCATATGTCAATCCATTGTGCTTCAGTATTCTCTCTGCTACCTTATAAAGCGCATTATATCTTTTCTCTATTTCTTTATTACCTTTTCAATTGGTAATCTTCTCTTCAACGGATATAGGTTTCAAACATTTTTGAACAGCTTGAGATAATCTAGGCTGATTCCCGCGGGAATCTCCTTTACGAAAACATGATGTTGAAAACCCAGTGTCACTGAACTAATTGTAAGTGAAATAACACAAACTAGCTTGATTGGCTCTTCAAAAGGCTACATATGTGGTACCCTTAGTGCTGAATTTGCTGAATGGGCGGCGCTGCCGAGCTCTGCGATTGGTCAATTATTCCTACTAGCCAGTCACAGAGCTACTGTACTTATAACGGCGCGTGGACACCCCGACGGCTATGTATGACCAGTTTGTACTTGGTCAGGATTTGTTTTGAGACTCGTCATTCCTCATCATGAGTTGACAGGGCTAGACAACATCTGTTTATGAGTCGAGAGAGGGCTATGATAAGAAGAGAATTCCAACAACTATAGTATGTTTCATTTTTTAACTGATTGCGGTTACATCCGGCCTTCCTTATATATCAGCATTGGATAGTAGGTTTTATAGTGAAACCGAGACGCAGAAGACTCCAAAAGAATGGACTTCCTGGCACATGTCGCACCACCTGATCGAACTCTTCTTCTTATACAGATCTGTTCAGAAAAGTGTTGTGGTCCGCGCAAACGGGTTCTTCCTACTGAAGTCGACTGTAGAAACTCAGACAATTGCAGGGGCAAATCCCGTTCCATTCGCGGGCCAATCCCCGACGAAAGGTTTGAACGAGGGAGCATTGCGGGCAAATTGCGGGCGGAACCGCGCATGTTGCGGCCCAAACGGGCAATCGGGCCAATAGCGGGCCGAATGCAGCATGAATCGGGCTGATCCACGACCGTCGGGGTTCAGCCCCCAATATGAAGAGTGCCGGGCATCGGCCCACTTTTCACGGCCACTGACCGCCGAATGAAATCTCCAAAGAGCGGCCTAAACGTCGACATATTTTGGCCTAAGGGTGGGATGGG
>JARK01000486.1:5007-20577 GCA_000688135.1 Ancylostoma ceylanicum
GGGGGGTCGCCCAGGAGTCTACCTCTTATCGACACCACGCTTGACCCTGTTCATGAGTAAAAGCTTCCGGCGAGGAACTGGGAGAAACACTACACCGACAACCACACCGTCTGAGCACTCGCCGTCATCTCAGACTGCTTATACGGTTGAGTGGTTGATAGCATGATGGGCGGAGGGGAGGGGGCGCTCTCATGGTTTGTTCTGTTTCTCAAGCCGCATGTGGCTCCCGTTTTATACATAACCGATCCAGAGAGGCAGCTCCAGAAACATGGCAAGCCGTGCGGGCGCTCCCCCCTAACCCTACCGGCACTCAGCAATGACCGTGCGAGCGCTCTTTAATGACTGTACCACAGGCTCTGATGTGGAGCGCTTAGACGGTCATTGCAGAGCGCTCGCACGGTTCGAGTGTCTGAGTGGAAAAGAAAATCTCAATAACGAGATGTGCTAACCATGACACGCGAACAATTCTAATCCGTCGGGGGCACATTGCTATTTGGAGGGTTACGAGATGCCTGAGTATATACATATTAGTGAAATAATGATACGAGAAAGCACATCATTAAGGTATGAGTTACAACGTACATACATAAGTAGAGGTCAGTGTGAATGTATGCAGGAATAGTTAACGACTATGTTAGCAGAACATTACATTGATCCTACGACATGAGAAATTGTGCAGTTCTTACGTGTACCTACGAGAGTGGGTTGAAAAGTTTCCGGAGTGACAATAAAAACAAAACAAATGGCATCCACCCAGTAATTCATGTTTTTGTTTATTCCCATAGAAGCTCAACGCACTTGGTCCAATCTGTTCCAAGTCATCCATTCTTTCCCTATAGTCACCTTCTATGAAGTACACAAAGTAACCGTCTACAGCTAAAATTCACTCGTCACTTAACCATAAGACTTTCCTAGACAGACGAAATTTGACTTCTCTGGACTAGCGGGAGTACTATGAAGCCAGCGAAGAAAAATTAGCAGATGCGAAGAAATTTCGAGTTCGATATTCACAAGTTTCCGCCGGGGGATAGCGCTCGTTAGAACGGTCACACTGCCATGGAGATACAAAGCTGTTTTATTTCTGAGCGGACGAAGGCACTTTGCTAGAACTCCCACTTCAAGTGCTTCCAAAAATAATGGTTGATATGATAAATAACACATTCCCCGATAATTAGCGAAATTCCCTCGGCGGAGGCGAAAACAGGTACCACCACCACTCCTTCGCAATAATTAGACCTTTTCTCCTTCGGACACGTTTCTTTTTCTTCTTGGCATTTTCTTGGCTCATCCGAAGTTTTGAATATTGTCATGTATCTGGAGGGTAATACTAGAAGCCATTGTCTCTCGGTCCCGACCGCTCTAGCCGGTGACCGTATTCGCGCGTGCTTCGGGACCCAATGCGCGTCACGCCCTCTGCCACCACCCATTCTGCACTCGAAACCTTCGAGCCCGAAGTAATAGTTAAATGAACTAGTAAATTACCTCAAAAACGTTATTTCTTTTTGAATTTGAGTTCAACACCACTGTAGACAGTGTAACGAACCCAAATAGATGCAGAATACAAGTGTGATAGGCCCACTCTAGTCTTGATGGACGTGCCGGTGAACACCGCTCCTACGTTTCAACTGTTTTTTTCTTCATCTAAATGAGAGGGTTCACAGTGGTAGGACTTCATTACACCATTTCTTTTACACAGCTGTTCTTTCCTCAATCCTTACGAGGGAATGTTTGTCAATCTTCACTCAGTCTACGCTTCCTTTTGCTGGTTCGTAACTTGCCCACCAATCAACAAATGACATAAAAAGTTTCATCAATTTCAGGGACTAGTTGCGCAAGCAAGGGCTTTCTTCAACACCTTTTTTTCCAAAAAGTTTTGTGATGTTCATGAAAACTTACCAAGCCCTATTCTCTGCGAGAACAGCAACACATTCAAGGAATAGTGACCTGTCAGCTCTCGCAATGAGCAATTCAAAGTATTTGAATCGCAGGACATTGCGTACTGTAGATTACCCACCTTTGTTGGGCTGGCTTCTAGCTTTTGTATGTCGAGTGAGTGCAATAAGAAGGCGCTGCTACGTTTGGGTCCCACCGCGACCGTGGATACGGTATCCGGTTGGAGCGGCCGGGTCCGAGAGACAAGAAACGAGAAACTGCGTGTGAAAAACACAAGAGACGCAAGAAATGAAGGCGCTCTTTTCCACTTGTCAAAGGCGCGACGAGTGCTCCGCTATAGGGTGTGCGCTCGTCCCGCCACGAAACCCTGTGAAAGATCCGAATTGCACGCATCCACTGCGGCAGACCACCCACTGCGATAGCGTTAACCGGCACATCGTGTCGTTGAAAACCCGGCGTGGCCGCGACAGCGATCCTTGTTTCTCTGCAGGTAGGTCACCATTCCTTGTGTTCTTTTCAAATTTGTGATGTGTTCACTCTCTATTTTACGAATTGCACATCAACGCCAAGTCGAGGAATTCGGCTGGTGCTGCCTTTAACAATACATTTGACGGGCTTCGTTTGCCTGGCTAGTTGGGCTGGCTCGTCTGCGAGGTTGCCAAACAAACCTCGCCAAATGCATTGCCATTCAACATCAGAGTAAACACAGACAAAAACAGCGACACGACCCATCACATGGTGTATTCTGCATTAGCAACGCCACCCCCCCCCCCCTCTCCCCCCGCGGGTGATGGCTCCAAGCGACGTGGTCGAAGTGACGTGAGAAGGCGCTCAAAGGGATTTTCACACCGCGGCGGCGCCGTCACAGGGACGAAAGTGGATGCGCAGCAAAAGTTGTCGCCGAGCGGCAAAATTCCCCTACAGGGGCTTCCATACTTCTGCCGCAACGACAGTCGCACCTGGTTGAAGCGGCTTCCACACTTTTTTACAAACAGTCACCCATGGTTAAGCACAGAATGGCTTTCGCGCTTTCGCCGTGACGGCGCCGGCGTCACCGTGGCAAGAGTGGGTGCCCAGCAAAGGTTGTCCCTGAGCGACAAAATTTGCTCCCAGCCATTCATTGCCGGACGTTGCTGGGCGACGACGCCGGGCGCCGCGACAAAAGTGGGTGCGCGGCAAAAGTTGCCGCCGAACGGCGCACCGCCCACCCAAGTATGCTGTTGCAACTAGTGATCACGCGGCATGGGTATTCTAAGTCATTCACACTACTATATTCCTTCATATTTCCGTGCTCAGAAATCTTTTTAAATTCATCTCTGTCAATAAGTAGGAAAAGTTGTTTCGTTGGTGAACTCTTATAAAATTCTTGCCATGTTCACGTTCAGCGTGATGGAGAACCTCAGTGTACGTGATCTATGTTCTCGTTGAATGTGGTTGTCATATTCGTGTTCAACGTATTAACCCATTGACGACCACGTGGCTCACCGGTGAGCCGCACTTTTTTGGTCGCGTGTGGCCGTGTGGCTCACCGGTGAGCCGTGCTCTTGTAACAAAGTGCAAGACCTCAATTTTATGATATTTCGCTGTACTTCTGCACAAAATCGGTGCATGAAATCGAAACGCTGTTTTACTATTCATGGTTCGGTAGATACTACTTTTCTGTTCCAACGAAAAGCTTATCGTCGGATACGCGAAAACGCTCGCGGTCGTCAATGGGTTAAAGAAACCCAGTGACATGTCTTCACCGACCCGTAGACAAAAATAGCGAAAAATCACTAAAATCATAGAAATTTCTTGTGCCACACCAGGTTGTTAAGGTGGAAACTTTATTTTGACCTGACGTTTCGACGAATGCCGTCTTCCGCAGAGGTCTGAAAGTGGTTCCAGCGTTTTTTATCTATGCACTACACGGCCAAACGTCTCATCACACTTTGCCAGTTCTCGACGTTGTCCCAGGCAAGATACGATGAGAGCACCCAAATCGAGATTTTACCCACCAGTGCTTTCCATCGTGATGCGGAGTAGTCCGCACAACTCAAGATCGCTTGCACCGGACGAGAGAGTGTCACTCAGTGTGCGGATCTTATTTGATCTACATTAGATAGCTCACATAACGATAAAAAAGGAAGGAGGTCACTTGTTAATGATAGACATTCATTCTTGTTGTTGATGCTTGGATTTCTGGTGAGTATCCAGGCAGCTTCTAGCGCTTTCCTCGCAGAAATTTCGCTTTCTATCGCCAGTATCGAGCACCTGACATTGAAATCGCTGCCACTGTGAACCTCATTCTTGTGCCGCCCCAGCGGAGATGTTAGATTTCCGCGTCTCTTCGTAGCCAAGTGTTCCTTAATCCGCACACTCAGGGTTCTACCCGTTTCCCCGATGTAGAGGGCATGGCAAGTTAAGCATTCCAGCTGATACGCGACTCCCACTTTAGCGCAATCGCCTACGTTTCTATGCGGGCACACAACACATTGCTCTGATATACAATTTCTGTCGTAGAGTCTATTACGGACCAACTGCTTTTTGATGCTGTCGTTGGGAATGTTCACCAAGATAACATCATCCTGCAGTTGGGCTCGAATTATGCATTGCTGAAAGGCCGCGCTCATTTCGTCCGAAAAGAATGGTATACAAAGTGGAAGTTTGTTCAGCCGAGGCGTTCGACTCTGAGTACCAGTATGTGGTGGTCTGCGCTGGTATCGCGAAGTCAAGTAGCCGTTGTTACTTCCTATCTCCATTGCTAGTTTTCTTGACTCGTACTGTTCTTCTTCGCTCGTGCACACTTTTCTAGCTGTTCTAAACATATTCCGCACAATGGCACGTTTAACAGCTTTAGGGTGCGCAGATCTCGCGTGAAGCATGATGTTTTTGGAACTTTCCTTCCTGTACCATTTCACATGCATGACACCATTCGATAATTTCATTTGCATGTTCAGGTAGGGAAGCCACCCATCACGCGGTGTTTCTTGTGTAAGCCTAATGTACTGCGATTGTTCGTTTAGGATTTTGAAGCATTCGTCCATTTCTGACTGCGGCGATGTTACTATACAGCAGTCATCAATGTAACGGCAGTAAATTATTGGCAAGCGAGCAAGTACTGGTTCTTCTATTCTAGACATGAAACATATTGCGAGAACAGGCGCAAGTCGCTGACCCATGGCAAGTCCTCGAATCTGAGAAAATTATTTCCCCGACCATTTAAATATGTTACATTTCAAACATTCCCGAATGAGAACCAGTATGCGCGCTTTGCTAAGCCCAAAGGTATTAATACACCGTGTATGTTTATCCAACAGTTCTGATAACGCCTGCAGGACTGCGTCGTTCTGTACGTTAGTGTATAATGAAGTGACGTCGAACGACTCCAACACACAGTTTTGGTCGAACTTTGTGTTCTGCAGTTGCTGAAGGAAGTGGTCTGTGTTGGACAAATGCGACGGTATTTTGGGGAGTAATTGGCTTACAATCTTATTAAGAAACCAGGAGATCCTATCGGTGGGTCCGCCTACGCAACTTATAATAGGACGTATTTTGTACACCTCGGCTGACATAGAATGCATTTCTTGTGGAGCTACTTTGTGGGTTTTCACCAGATTGTAGAAGACTGGGCAACTTGGATTGTCCAGTTTGAGTCTCCATTCAGAACCCATGCGTCTCCAAATCCGATGCAAATCCCATGCAAAACCCGCGAAAAACCCACGATTTTCTCAAAGTCATGCAAAATCCATGCATCTCGATGCAAAACACGGTTTTTAGATTTCCTGAGGAGAATGATGCTAAGCTGACCATTTCTTCAGCGGATATCTGCTGAAGAGGGTTTACTACGGGCCTGAATGTCAAGAAAACAGAATATCTGACGATAGACAAGAACGAGCAGGACACGGTACGCGTTAGTGGTGAAGAACTGACAAGAACAAATGCCTTCAAGTATCTCGGATCGTTTATCAGAAATGATGCCTCCTTAATGACCGAGCTGAATGCGCGCATAAACGCCGGATGGATGAAATTCCGCGCCACATCGGGCATCATCTGTGACCGAAAGGTCAGCGACAACCTCAAGTCAAAGATCTACCGGACAGTGATCCGTCCAGCCGCGCTTTACAGCTCTGAGTGTTGGCCCGCTACAAAGGAAATCGAACGCCGACTAGGAGTAATGGAGGCAAGGATGCTGCGATGGGCTTCAGGCATTACGAGACTTGACCACATACGGAACGAAGACATACGAAAGCGATATGGCGTTGCACCCATTCAGGAAAAGATGCGCGAGCAGCGTTTACGTTGGTTGGGCCATGTATGATACCATGAGCAATCAGTCGAGAAGATCGCTTACGAATTTGAGGTTTCAGGAAAGAGGCCTAGAGGAAGACCGAAGCAGCGGTGGACAGACACGTTGCGCAACGACCTGAAGATCGTGAGCCTACATCCTGATCAAGCACATGAACGAAGTAAATGGCGACTACAATCGAGAAGAGCGGACCCTGCATCAAAGCGGGACAAACGCTAAGGAAGGAAGGAAGGATCTTAACATACTTTGGAGGTATCGGGAGGGCTGAACACTTTCTCAAAGGTAAAATTTTGTCTTAGTTTTGAAGTTACTGTTCTTTGACGTTCATAATCTGGTTACGTTCAACGGGAGTGGTCGAGTTGAGCGAGCCATGGAGTGAGGACCGGTGGCAAAGGATCGACAAGGCCGCCTTTTTTACTAGACGGATCCTCGCCAAATCACTTATTTCTTCAGAATTGTAGCCTTCTCGCACAGTAGCAAACCAAATAACTATTGGAAAATTAGTATCACTCGATAGAGAAGTCACTTGAAGATCCAAGGATCACAGTATTCCGTAACAAGGAAGAAGCGAGAGAATATCAAAATTTCTTCAGAAACCAGGTTTAACAATAGTCAAAAAGCAACAATTAGTGTAAAATTCCAATCAAAAAAGGAACGCGGTTAGCAGAAAGAAAAAAATTGAGAAGGTGAGGGAAATCTGTATAGTTGTGTAGGCATACGAGGAAATTCTCTTGAGCAGGCGAAGGTTTGACAAATAGATCTGCTGTTAATTGTTTTCCGTGCCCCAAAAAGATTTCCGTGCTCTAATACAACCAAATGCAACCGCGAAAACAATCAGCTGAGAAATAAGTCCGCCTGTTCCTAGCAGAAGCTGCCATAAGTATGTGAAGGGACACTTCCAGTGCCGCTTGTACGGCGAAAGTATTCCTGAAGTCCAGCGTTTTTTTTTTCGTGTTTTAGGATCCGCGAATTCTACAAATCATTCCTTTTAAAATTAGTGTTTAACAGAACAAGGGTTATTCGGATGGAGCATCATCCACTTAAAAATTGAGAGGTTCCCAAACTGTGTGTATGAAAAGCATTCCCTACTATTCACTCAAAAATCGTCAGTCCACTGCTTTGTTGACGATCCACCTCAACGGCTTCGCAATCTAGTCGAAGCTTTTTGCGATGGAACAAGAAGTGAACTCCAATGTTGATTTCTGTGAGGTGGATTTACAATTAGTTAGTTGGATAGAAAGAGTTGACCTAAGTTGTTAGATGGGTTAGAATCGAAATTCACTGATCGTTCCTTCATCGAAAGCCTAGCAGTGATAGCGAAATGAACATGTCGCGGCTCACTTATTTTCGACCGAGCCAGAGTCTGTCTCGGACCCGTGTGCCACGTTACCCCTGGGTTAGCTGGACTCATACGAAGCGCAGCTTCGCCACGCTTTGCGGATGACAGTGATTTTCTGCGAGTCTCCTTTTTAATTTTTCGGGATAGGTTCGGGATAAGAATCTGCTCACCGGCTAGTTTAGACTGAATCAGCTTCTTAGGTGAGGTGAATCTTTTTGCTTACGGGATTTCTTGATGCACTTTCCCCTCAACTAAATGCTCTTCGGTCCTTCTAGTTTCAGATACAGTTAGGTAGTATCCTTTTCTAGACGTTTTATCCCGATGTGGTCGAGAAAGCCTTTCCCAAAACCTTCCTCTTCAGTTGCTGCTGGTATGCAGAGGGGAAAACGAGTATGCCAAAAACTATAAGGGAATAAAACACATTCGAATAGCTTTATTTCCTTCATAGTTATTGGCCCTAAATGGGGTTCACCCTCCGGTTTCGACCACCGCGCGACTGTGCCGCAAAACTCCCTCATTGATATTTTTCATGCCTTCGTGGCGTTTCACATTTACAATCTTCCCTAGGGTGTAGGCAGGCCCTATATTTTGAGGAACTGCACAAAGAAGTAGTGGCCAGACTCTGCCTCCTCTGGTTGAACATTAAAACGGTCTGAAACAGTCCCATATGAGCTTTTCCTAGCTTAAATGCATCGCTTATGAAGTTGTTTGAGCCTTCGAAGAAATGATTTGTGAAGAAGATGGGTAAATGAAAGATGTTCGAGTTCCCGTTTCTTAATTTGTTCGCCCGAGCTCAACGTGCTTGCATTTCAAGCAACGTGACGGCAGGCATGCTAAATCTTCCCTCCCAGTTTTCTTTCTCGGTGATTTGTGTAATACTCTTCCCAATATGTGCTCGATTATATAGGGGGGGGGGGGAAGTTGTGGAGTATCGTGTAGCGGAGATTCTCTACACAAATTCTTAATGAGCGGATCCTGGGGAATATTCTAGTGGAAAAACGAAACAAAAAAATTTTTCCATTTTCTCAGCGAAAGGTGAGAATGAAAACGCAATTGCTTTTGCAACAGCTTGACAGAGTTTAATTGGGAAACAAAGGCCAGAATTCGTTTCTTTTCGAGCTGTCTTATTATCTTTCAATTGGATTAATGTCGTAATCAGTCAGGTGGTCTGGATTTTTAAAGAGTCACAAGACTGATAACTAAGGTCATTAGCTGAGTACATCATGATGTTGCACTACCGACCTGCAGCGACCATCGTCTCCAGCGTGGGAAATCGCCTTCTCACGCCCAGATGTATGTCACGGAATACCAGACACTGTGAAGCAACACAGTATCTAAAATGTAGCGTCAGCGTCGGAGATCTGTGCACCTGTGAAATGAAGTACTCATCTGACCTGACAATGTTTCGACGAAGGTTTTTGCCGCGGTCATCGTTGCCCTTAACAAGCTGCGAAGTGAAAAGCGCGATGCTGAAGAGCGAAATAAGAACTAGTAAGTAATGGCCGAGGAGAAGTGAGACGTTACTTGTCGATCATCCCCAGATTCGCAAACTGCGTCACCCAGCGTCACCCAGCGTCACCACCACGGTGACGAAGAAGCCCAGCATGAAGTTCATCGGTATGTAGCTGAGTCGTTTATCGCAGAACTCGGCAAACTTCTCGAACTTCCTGTGATAGCTGTTTCAAAGTGAGCACAAATTTGAGTGAAAAACTGACTGCAAACAAGCTAAAAGGAAAGTGGCACTCTTTCTACTGATTTTTATCACTTTGCTAGACATAGAATGATTTTTCATGTGCTGCAAAAGTTTTTCAGAGATTCAAGTCGGTTTGACACTTTCTATCAACTAAGCAGCAGTTACTCATTCTCGCAGTTACTCAAATGCATGAAGAATATCGTTGATTATGTAGTAAGCTACCACAGACGAGTATGAAATCGTTATTTGGTTGGTGAAGAAGTCCTGCGACACTTTTTATTTTCATTTCTGAAAAACAAAGGCAGCTTGACATGTGAGACATTTCATCGATATGAGGTAGAATGTTCTCAAAAATTTTGACTGAAGGATGTGTAAGGGAAGCTCAGTCAGTACTAAATTAACATCCTCTTCGGTTAGTCAAATCTCACTTTCCTACATATGTACATATGTAATCTATTACGAATCATTGCCAGACTACTGCATGAAGCGCCACTTCCGATATATATGCGCTGCGCTCGAGTAGGACGTTATTCAGCACATTCTACTACCTATCAATGGTAACGGAGCTTAGAGACTGGCGAAATACCGCCTGGAGCCAAGGTTCTGAACGCCAACAACTATCGATAACCATGAGTTGCGAAACGCCCTGGGGCCGAATGCATCGTTGAGATTACTCAGGGTAAACGTGTCAAACCCCAGATGTACCCATCATTAACACGGTCGTGAACACGTTTACCCTAGGTAATCTCAACGATACATCCAGATGCGAGGACGGCCGCCCGCGAATTGGCAAATACCTTCAACCGCGACCATATTACCGTCGTCAAGCGCTTCCATGGTCTCGGCTATTGAAAAGTTGTCTCAACATCGGTACCACACCTGTTGTTCGAAGCTGCAAAATTATGCTGACTAAGAATCGTGGAGTCTCCGTTTCTTCGTTTGCATGGCAAGGACATTTTAAAGGATACAGTAGCTGGGAACGAAAGCTCGGCCCTGTAACAGACAAAGGCAGACCTGCACGAAAAGAACGTTTTACTACAGTTGGTGGGACTTCGCGAAGC
Source organism: Ancylostoma ceylanicum (assembly GCA_000688135.1). Taxonomy (NCBI): domain Eukaryota; kingdom Metazoa; phylum Nematoda; class Chromadorea; order Rhabditida; family Ancylostomatidae; genus Ancylostoma; species Ancylostoma ceylanicum. Next base: position 15,282 of record JARK01000486.1, read on the forward strand.
CTTACCGTGAGCTTCTGCAATGACATCGCAATAATGGACGACATCTAAGCTACCTCTAGAGGTGGGTAGACGCCATCCTACGAAAACGCTCAGAACGAGCAAACAACGACCAAATGTTTGATCTATGAATTTGTTAGCCGAGCACAAGGTTGTTAGTAAAATCCTTTTATTGGGCCAACGTTTCGGTGGCTTCACCTTCGTCAAGGCCTGAAAGGGTCAAATTGATCTACGAAAGTGGCCGCACAAACGCCGCCTCAGTCAAACTTCTAAGAACAAGACTATATTCTGAAATCACAAAACCATAACGTGAGGAGAATACGCACCTCTGTGAATCCACCACAAAAGTGGAGTGGTGTTGTTAGACGACCGAACGCGTCAAAACTTGTTAGTAGTATGAGACGTTCTGCCACAAACCGTATCTCGACTTAGATGTTACACAGTCTAAGATACGGTAAGAGTTGGCGATGGTGGGGCACTCCTCTTTGCGGTTCATTTTTGGATTTTTGACATGAATCCAAAATGCTTCGAGTGTTTTGCGTGCGGAAATCTCGGTTTCAAGTTGGAGGATTGTGGTTTCTACTTCGTAATCAACTCCGTCATGTACTCGCATTCGATGACAACCGAGAGGGGTGGATGTGCGAGAGCTCGATTTCCCCTCAAGATGTTCCTTAACTCGAACGCAGAGTGGCCGTGCAGTTTCACCTATGTATTCGTCACCGCAATCCCTGCATTTGATCATGTAGATGACGCACGACTTCATGCAGTCACCTTCTCTGCCAAACGGACAAATGGTGCAGTTGGGTGTTGTGCAGAGACGGTCATATATGCGGTTCCGAACCAATTGGTATTTTAGGTTCTTTGGTGGTATTTCTACAATCGTCACCAAATCTTCCAAATCTTTGGGCGACCTTCTGCTCGCTTGGGAGGATGTATTACACGTTACTTTGGCTTGCCAGGCTCCGACGAAGGCAGCGACACAGAAGCGCTAGGCGGAATAAAGAACTTTGACGATCTTGGTCTGTTGCTAAACTTGTCTAGAACAACTATATTCAAAGAAAGTCGAGTGTTTACACTACTCTAAAGTTTCATCCCACGGTGGAGCCGCGGTACGAGGCCGAGCCGCGGTGGATCCACGGTTGCCCGCAATCAATCCGCAAGTGCCCGCGTTAGAATACCGGGAGTGACATCACTCCCGCACTATGCTCGCAAATGCCCGCGGCGGATTTCCACGTTCTCGCGGTGGATCCGCGGTATCACTGCTTCTCGTGGTGGATCCGCACATGTCGCATGGTGGACCCGCACATTCCCACAGTGGATCTGTGGCAGAGATGATAAGATACATCATGAGCTCAAACGACATAACAGGTGTCGACACGTATGGTCTAGTGGATAGGAGGGCGGAAGAAGGCCCGGCGCTGCAAAATTCACCGTAATCGGGTGCGCGTCGCGGGACCAACGCGCTGCCGCGCCATGTGCTAGCGCCGCCACCATCGATTAGTCGTGATGTATGGATGCTTCAGATTCATCTATGCATCGAACTTCCACATCCTTCAACATAATGACGAAAGCCAGTTTGAAACAGCACCAGACATGAAATCAGAGTTGAGCTTGGAATTCAATAAATCTTCTTCTTCTTTAGCGTTAGTCCCGTTTGGTGGCGGGGTCCGCTTTCCTGATCTTTTGACGCCATTTTACTCTATCGTGCGCCTGGTTTGGATGGACGCCCACATGCTTCAGATCGGCGTGCAGTGTGTCAAGCCACCGTTGCTTCGGTCGCCCTTTTGGTCGTTTTCCCGGTACTTCGAGATCAAGGCCTACTTTGCAGATGGTGTCTTCGTTGGCGCGCAGAACGTGGCCGTACCATCTAAGGCGAGTCTCACGAAGTTTGTCGGCAATTGGGGCGATACCGAACCGCTCACGGAAGCGGATGCGGTCTGCACGTGTGACACCCGCCGTCCATCGTAACATCTTCGTCTCCATCACACTTAGTCGGCGTTCTACTTCCTTGGTGGCTGGCCAGCATTCTGCACCATACAGTGCCACGGATCGAACGACTGCTCGATACACCTTTGACTTGAACCGATCCGGGACATTTTTGTCACACAACACTCCAGTCATTGAGCGCCATTTCAACCACGCAGTGTTGTTACGAGTGACGACTTCATGGGCTAGACTGCCATCAGCTGAGAGTGTTGAGCCTAGGTACTTGAAGAAGTCGGTTCTATGAAGGTCGTTACCATCGACTTGAATGATGGAAGGTTCGTCAAGGTTGGTCGTCATATATTCGGTCTTCTTGACGTTTAACCGGAGGCCGAACCTGGCTAGACGTTCGCTCCAAGCCTGCGTCTGCCGCTGAAGGTCCTCTTTTTGTTCTGATGCCAGCATGACGTCATCTGCGTATAGCAGAGTCCATGGTGCCGGCCTCTGCAGGTCTCTCGTTATAGCGTCCATGACAAGGATGAAGAGGAGCGGTGAGAGGGCTGACCCTTGATGCACGCCCACGGAGATTCGGAATTCAGCCGATGTACCCGCGGCCGCTTGGACTCGACTCCTTGGGTCGGCATAGAGGATCCTGACCCATTCGATGAGCTCCTCAGGGACTCCGTGCCAACGCAGTGCGTACCAGATGGCTTCGTGTAAAACGCGGTCGAAGGCCTTCTCCAGATCGAGGAAGGCTAGGTGCAGTGGCTTCTATTTCTCGCTATGCTTTTCGATCAACAGGCGTGCCGCATGAATTGCATCCGTCGTCCCGCAGTTGGCTACAAAACCACACTGGTTCGTCGAAACTCGGATGATGTCGCGGATTCGGAGGTCAATAATGCGTTCGAATATCTTCATGCTGTGTGACAGCAGACGTATCGGCCGATAGTTCGCACAATCTGCGGGGTTGCCTTTCCTCTTCCAGATCGGGATTGTGGCGCTCCTCTGCAAATCCACAGGAGTTTTTTTCTATTCGACGACCTTGTTGAAGAACGCCGTCAGCCACTCTGCAGAGTTCCAATGCCTTGACTTCCACAGCTCCGCTGCTACATCATCAGGACCCGTCGCTTTACCTGGTTTCATGCGCTTCAGCGCGGCCATGGTTTCTTCCACGGTGATTGGCTGGATAGGACCACATGTTGGCGGTAGTTGTGGGATGGGTGGATGGCTGAATTCTTCTGTTGAGATTTTCTCGAAGTAGTCACACCACCTTTTCGTCGCCTTCTTGCGGTCTGTTATGAGCTGACCGTGTTCGTCGTTAACTCCGTAGAACTTTTCGACGTCTTCGGTCTGCCGCTGGCGAGATCTCGCAAGCCGGTAGATGAGGCGTTCGCCGCCATTTTTTGCGTCTAGCTGCTTGCTGATGTTGTCATAGTGTGCAGCCTTCGTGGCGGCTACGGCCTTCTTCGCTGCTTTCTTCGCTATCAAATACTGCCGCCAGTTGTCAACCGTTTTGTCACCAAGCAATACGTGGTACAGACGTTTCTTTTCGCGCACTTTAATTTTCACTTCGTCCGTCCATAGCCATGTTTGCCTGTCAATTTTCCGTCGACCTGGTTTGGTCGTACCAAGTTCGGAACGTGCTACTTCTACGATTGCTTGGGTTGCGTTCTCCCAGGTCTCGTCGATGGTCGTTACCGGAGGTAACTTTATGCGGGAAGTTACGCTTTCTTCTTTCTCTTTTAATCGCCACCATTTTATTCGGGCCGCTCCGCATCGTTCGTCGTGCATCCTCTTTGGCGGCATGATTTTCATGGTGCTGATAAGCGGACGATGTTGTGTGGCGACGGCTTCGTACGGTACAACCTTCGCGTCGGTGACTAGTTTTTGATCGCGATGTCGTACGAGAACGAAGTCTATCTGGGTTTGCGCGTTGCCACTGTAGAACGAGACGAGGTGGGAAGGACGCTTTCGGAATTTTGTATTCATGATGACGAGGTCGTGAGAGTCAGCATATTCCAGAATGCGCTCGCCATCATTGTTCCGAGTCCCGTACCCAAAGCCCCCATGGCATCTGTAACCATCCTTTGCCGCTCCTACATGACCATTCAAGTCTCCTGCGACAACTATTGTATCTTCCATAGGTACTTCCGCGGTCTTTTCGTCCAGCAACATCCAGAAGTCATCTTTCACCTGTTCACAACAGCCTGTCTGTGGGGCGTATGCCGAGAAGAAGTGAAGACGTTGTTCTGCAGTGGTGACGACGACCTTCATGAGACGGTCATCGAACCGCTGCACCTCGGCTATCGAGTCCCGGAAGCGTTGAGAGACAACTATGCCCACACCGTTTCTGGTCTTCGGGCTACCGTTGTAGAGTACCTTAAAGCCGTGTCCTATGTCCTTTGACTTGTTACCAGACCATCTCGTTTCTCGCACAGCACACAGGTCTATTCTACGATGGCCGAGTGCTGCTGCCAGTTCACATGAACGGCCTGTTAACGTGCCGATGTTCAAAGTCGCAATGCGCGTCTTGGCTACGTTGTGATCCTTAACGATTCGCATTCTCGCCCCCGATGCCACCGTTCGCGAAGCATCGAGGACCCTCGCTTATTTTTCACACCAACCGGGCTCCGAAGGTGCGCGTCGACTCCCGTGGACGCCGTAGCATTTATCTGAGAACCATTTGACATCATTGATCATATGGGTGTGACGTGGGGTATTCCTGGGCCGGCCTGTCACGACGGCCTGTCGCCCGAATACGGGAGGCGATGGCGGGATTCGAACCCGGGACCCCGGTGAAACCTGGTGTTCCAAGAACTCCGCCTTAGACCACTCGGCCAACTCGCTTCCCGATTCAAGCTGGTATGAACGCGGGAAATGGTTTATCATTCTTTGTTTGCTGTGAATGATCAATTGATATCAATCAGCTTGAACGTGTAAAAGGGCGATGCGGTGTGCTCAGACATGAATGAGGGTGGAACACCCTGGAGGGACGTGATGAGGGCGGAATGGTATGGTATGGCTGGTATAATAGACACTGCGGGGCGTTTAGTACTTTCTCACTGCATTTATGCGTCAGAAGACAATTAGAGCAAAGATTGACCTGATCAAGAGCGATTTCTCGCTACATAACGATGAACCCGTCTCCTCCCACTTTGGGCGCCGGCGTACCCTTATCACAACGATGGACCCGTCTTCCCCCCCACTTTGGACGCCGGCGTAACCCTATCACAACCATGGACCCGTCTCCCCCCCAATTTGGACGCCGGCGTAACCTTATCACAACCATGGACCCGTCTCCCCCCAATTTGGACGCCGGCGTAACCTTATCACAACGATGGACCCGTCTCCCCGCTAATTGAACGCCGGCGTCCAA
>JARK01000486.1:21145-35639 GCA_000688135.1 Ancylostoma ceylanicum
CACACACACACACACACACACACACACACACACACACACACACACACACACACACACACACACACACACACACGCACGCACGCACGCACGCACGCACGCACGCACGCACACACGTGACAGACTAAGCCCGTTATTATAAGTCCTGATTATAGTGGTTATTATAGTGCATCGCAAGGGGCGGTTGTGTGTCTGAGCATATTGACGTTTCTCAACTATCGTGCCACGGATGACCCATGACCCATATGATGGTGCTTTTCCAACATGGATTCCGTAGCTGGTGAGTCACGTCGTTCCACTTTCGTCTCACTATTGAGCCATGCTAATCACATACCCCATCGGCAGACCCAAATCCTGTCGTTTTCCTAAATACTAGTTCAAGGAGAACCCATCCTCCTTCGTGGACCCATATTTGAACGTTTTTCTCACTAATGGGCCGAGACGGACCCATCTTCCATTTGCAGACCCTCCTCCAGCACCCATCCTCTATCGGCCAATCTTCCATCAACGGACCAGTATCCTGGCGCTTTCCCCACTATTGGACCGCGGCGGACAAATTCTCCATCGTCGAACCCGCATGCTGGCGTTTTCCACTGCATTGGGCCACGGCGGACCCATCCTTCATTGGTGGACCAGTATCCTGGCGGTCTCCTTAGTGCTGGCTCAAAGCGTTATTTATAGTGCGTCGGAATCCGATGCGGTCGGATAACAAATGATACGTCTTGATCCTCGTCGGAGTCCCACAGACGATGATCGATACTCATATTTTGTTATCCGACCGCATCGGACTCCGACGCACTATGAATGAAGCTTAAGACGGGCCCATCCCCTGTCGGTGCATCCGTAACCGCTATAACTCTCGGAGGAATGGGCGGAAGCTAGGAGTTATCCAGAAAGTTTCACTGATTGCTTACGTGTTTACAGATAATGTCATAATGACCTGACCATAATGTCATAATGACCATGATGAATTTATTCTGTACATACTGACTGATTTCATCGCTTTGAAAAGAAGTTTGGATGGAGGTTGACGCTGACCGTATGATAGGTTGGGATAGATCGCTGCCTCAAGGGATCCGTTAGGATTGGTTAGGGTTGGGCTTGACAGAGGTGGTAGCCTGCAAGGTAGGTCAACACAGGATGTCTCAGAAGACGATATTATTCCATTTTCAACTGGGATTTTCTTCACCAAATTTTCTATTTACATTAGTTCTTCACTGAATCATCTCTACTTTCTCGATTTCAATACTTTTTATTCAAATTGTAACCTCGAAAGTGACGCTTCGCCTTGTCTCACTTGCTCTCATCAAGTGCGTATTGGTGCGAGTCTAAGGAGCCGCTTGTGTTGCTCACAAGGGAGGCGCACGAGGCTAAACCTGGAGATCGAAACGAAACATTTTCAGGAGCAATGCCTACGGTGATGTTATTGTATGTATATCATTTTTGTTTGATGTGTATGTTGAAGACTCCGGTGCTTCATATGTTCACTGGTTAGCTTTCGGCATTAATGCCTTTGTCAAACCCAAATGTTACCAACAAATCGCTTTCTCATCATAAGCTAACAAGCATGCAAAGTACAATAACAATAACAATACCAAGTGGCCGATAATTAACAAGTCTTTCGACTTCGGAGCCAGTGATGGATGTTACCTATATTTGGTAGCTTAGCTAACACGTGAACACAACTTAACATGAGCAACCAACCTCACCCCTATGCTGTTAACTATAACTGTTTTTATATCATTTTTGCCCAATGCCGCTGATGCGCTCATGAGAGCGCGTCAAAGATGTTTCGGCAGTCTCCAACTTTCACGGACCCAAGGTCTTCAAGGGAATCTTTTTGACTGAACTTTCGCATACGAAGGTTATTTGAGCTGTTGAACATTGTATCAATTTTGTACCGCAACCGCACTTTTGTAGGGTTACGATGGGAATAGGGTAGCGTGCGGTAATATGCGGTAACACACCCACCGTAACCCTACAAAATTTAGGTTATGGTACAAAATGGATACGATATTCGTGTTCAGCACCTCAAATAACCCACGTATGCTATGTTTAGTCAAAATTTTCTCTTGAAGATTTTGGGTCCGTGAAGGTTGAATAGTGCCAATTTTTCTATTGTCCTGCCATAGGAGCCCTGAATGGGATTCATGAAACTTTGACAATGCAAACCAACAGTGTTTACCGTGAGTAGCTATCCTATAGGCGATAGAACGTTTGGAGACGCATTTTTGTGTAAGTTTGTTTCGTCTGGTCATGCGCTCGTGAGTCCTAGCTGCAAGCATGGCAACGAATATGACAACATTCTGTGCCAAATTATCTATTCATTGATTTTATCGAGTTTTCTCCACCTTTGTTCAGGGGTAAGTGAAGATATGCCTACTAGGGTTTCTCAATAGGCTGGACACGAATATAACAACCATTTTGTGCTAAACTATTGACTCGTTGATTTTATCAATTTTCTCCCACTTTTGCTCAGGGTGGGTGAAGATATGCTCACTGGGGTTCTTAAATATGCTGAACGCGATTATGACAACCATTCTGCGCCAAATTATCGATTTATTGATTTTATCGAGTTCTCCCCACCTTTGTTCAGGGATGAGTACATGTCTACTGGGCTTCCTTGATGCGGTGGACGCGAAGGTGATAAATATTTTGCCCCATCTTAGTAATTTATTGATTTCACGAATTTTTTCCACGTTCGCTTGGGGGCGGGCGGGAACATGCCCACTAGGGTTCCCCAGTACGCTCAACAGGAATACGACAACCATTTTATAACGAATTGTCGACTAATTTGGTTTTTTGACATTTACGCCATCGTGTGAGTGAAGAGAGGTTACCGAAATTCTTCAACGTGGTGATCACCGAAATAATGAGCATCATGACTTATAATAACGGGCTTAGCCTGTCTGTAAGTGTGTGTATGAATGTGTGTCTCACTATCTGTGTTTCACGAAATTCTACGATTGGTCAGTGATGGTGATTGTGAGATCATATAAAAGGCTAGGAACCGGTGTGGTGCAGTGGAATGAGGAAGGGAGGAGATCAAAGAGAAGTTCGGGTGGTGTGCAACGGGTGCACCGATTGAAAACGATTGCTCTGGCGTCCAAGAACGCCGCGAGACGGATTCATTGTTGTGATAAGGGTGCGCCAGCGCACGAAGTGGGGGGAGACGGGTCTATCTTCGCGATAAGGGTACGCCGGCGCCCAAAGTGAGGGGGGGGGAGACGGGTCCAGCGTTGTGATAAGGGTACGCCGGCGCCCAAAGTGGGGGAGACGGGTCCACCGTTGTGATAAGGGTATGCCGGCGCCCAAAAAGGGAGGAGGCGGGTCCACCGTTGTGATAAGGAGGCGCCGGCGTCGAGAAGTGGGGAAATGCCTGGAGACGGGTTCGGCATCCAAAAGTGGGTAAACGCCTGCGAACGGGACGCAAAGTAGCGAGAAAATGCTTTCTCTCTTACATGCTTTCCTTCCTCCTCTACACCTACTCGCTTATTATTCCCTTCTCCACTCTCTGTCCCCTTCGTGCCTGAATGAACTACCTCCTTCTTTCTGTTTACATACACCACTAGACCCTTATCACTTAACTACCAAAACAGCTATCTGAAAATAAATCATTCCAAGTGACCATTCGCACTGAATCGGTTACATCCAAACATTCATAGCCCCTGGGATATTGGTTCCCAGGATTTCCTTTGTATTCACTATGAAGTATGCGAGTGAAGCGAGTATCTATAGAAGTCTGGCAGTCCGGCGTTAGCCGGACGGCCAGACTGGTTTTGAATGAATGTGTTAGTACCACTAACTAGCCGCATTAATGTATAAAGCCGGGGGTAGTAAATGTCCCGAGTGGACCCGGGTAGACCGTCTAGTCTCCTTTATTTTCGCAACAACTGAGAAGTGATGTGTTGCAGCAGCGCGTGAACAACGCAGGAGAAGTTTGCGGAGACAAATGGAGATCTTGCACGGAGTGAGCGGTTTAGGCATTACTGAGTCTGTAGAAGGTATCATTTGTTTCATCCTTGCCAATTTCGATCCTGCGATCGGGTAGGTACTGTAGAAAAGCCGTAGCGATGTCTCACTACGCTTGCCACCGAATCACTTGTCGCTGTCTCTCAAGCCGCAAGCATAAATGACACCTTAAAGGCAGCACCCACGGAAATATTTGTGTTGAAGAATTCGCTGAATTTCGGAGTTTTCAGGGAAGGCGAACTCCTAGGCAGTGATGAAACAGCGTGAAACACCCCAGAAGACGAGAAATGAAGGCACCGTTTTCCATGCGTTCACAGCCCGGACGGGTTTTCCGCTGAGGGTATACGCGGGTTACGCCACGAAATCTTGTGGATGGTGCGCGTTCCATACACTACACTGTACGCTATTCCATATACTACTTGATACATTGGGCTAGACCACTCGTAGCATGCCAAGTCAATAGCGTTCATTCACACTGAAGCCGCTCTCCCCTACCGAAGAGCCTCGGGAGCGGTTTTCATATTATAGTTTCCCTGTCTAAGGGGTACGAGGCGAAACAGGACACACTTATAATCTCATATATTAACTGGCGGGACACCAAAATGGCCACGCTCGGCCTTGTGTCCACGGCAGTATCTCCACAGATAGGCCACTTTTTTCTGTGTTCAAGTTACCATTGTGATTGTCTGGCAGCCGACCACACGGAGAACGACTCACCTCGAAAGTGAGGATTTCGGTGGGTGCTGCCTTTAACCTCCAGAACCGTATATGAACAACCCCGTAGTGAAGAGGTTGTGAGAGCGGAGTTCTGGAGAAGTTTTTGAGTTCTTTTTTCCGGTTTGTCTTCCTTTTTGTTCACATCCATATGTTTTGAGTCTATCCTGGCTTTCAGTAGAAGCCAGGCAATATTCTAATGATCAACGGCCTAAACATGTAACCAATTTGTAGGTGATCGTGATTGTGAAATTGTGAGACAAAATTTTGATAACGACAATAGCATCTTCATGAATGAACGTTTTGATGCCAACTCCCAACTCCCTAAGGGCGAAGAGTACGCAGGCTTCCAAGATCCCTTCAGTGAAATGAGGGAGCTGTGAAATTACTTTTTCCGTGGAAATTAACATGCGAGAGGAGAATTTTGCATTAATTTAGCAACTAGAGATCGTATTTTATACTACACTGGTTATATACAGCACTCCGCAATTTCCACTGAAGCTAACAACTACATTGCAAAGGCTGCCCAGGTAGATTTAAATGTTTTCGTGAATGTAATATACAGTGCGTTTCATAATTATAGGACACCCCCCCCCCCGAATTTGCCACTTCCGGCTTTTCCTCTGATCATGGAATTTCCCCTCTAGTACCATTGTGATCAGCACCTAAAATAACCTTGGTACCCAATTTTTGAGCTCACGGCAGCAACTCTGGTTTTTTAAAACTTTATTTTTCTCTTTCCGCACACTTCGCGGTCATGACACACCTTCAGATACTAACAAGTTTATTTGCAGCACAATCGAATTCACGGAATTTCGATAATTTATGGAGCGTCTATGGATCACACTGATTTCATACAGCCCGCTACTCCTGCTCCTTAGAAGGAATCTGAGGACATGTGCGTCGACAGACATCGAACATGCAAAACTGCCTATCTCAATTTCTCAGCCGCTCATTGCTGACGGAGGTGCACTCATAATTGGCTAGGAAGGACCCAATGTAGTCTCACTTTGGGAATACAGTTCGCACTAGTCACAGGCTGCTCCGTTGGCTTTGCTAGGTGACGATGCAAGTAGGCAACACTCACCCGACATCGAGATTTTCCCACATTTTTCTCACTAAAACCCACGAATCGGTGGCTCAAAATGGCGGATATTGCTCGCTAGCATTTTCTCATGTCTGGCGCTGTCAGACCATGTTCCAGACTCTTAGTGGCCAGATCAGCTTTCGCCGAGAAGTGAACCCAAATACGCGACAGCAACCTCGAAAAAATTCCTTTTTCTGAAGGTCTTGACAGTCTTTCGTTATCACCTCAACAACTCTCCCGTTTACCATAATTACGAAGTTAGTATGTAGCCACCTCATTCATGATCAACCACAGTACCTGGAACAGGATTTGGTCACTTTATCAACTGTGACATTTTGTTACCTACATGTCATCAGTTACTGTCTTTTCGCGCAGAGCAAACAATTGAGCAAGCTGAGGACGGTGTCTGTTCTGGCAGCGTTGGACCTCAGAAAACTACTGTGAGTGATTTCCTTCATTTTGAGCCACCGATTCGCAGGTTTATTAAGAAAATGGGGGAAAACCTCGATGACGGGCCAGTGTTGCCGACTTGGGTCGCCACCTAGCAAAGAAAGTAAAACAGCATGTGACCTGTGTTAACTGTATTTCCAAAGTAGGATTACAAAGCATCTTTGCCAGCCAATTTCGAATGCACCTCCGTCAGCAATGAACGGCTGAGAAATTGACATAGACAGTCTTGCATGTGCGATGTCTATCGACGAGGTTCTCCTCAGAATCCCCAGAAGCAGCAGGAGTAGCAGGCTGTATGAAATCAGTGTGACCCATAGATGCTTCATTAATTATCGAAATTCCGTGAATCGGATTGTGCGGCAAATAAACTTGTTAGAATCTGAAGGTGTGTCACGACCGCGAAGTGTGCGAAAGAGAAAAATGAAGTTTTAAAAAACCAGAGTTGCTGCCGTGAGCTCAAAAATTGGGCACTAGGGTTATTTTAGGTGCTGATCACAATGGTACTAGAGGGAAAATTCCATGGTCAGAAAAGCCGCGAGTGGGAAATTCGGGGGGTGTCCTATAATTATGAAACGCACTGTATTTAGAGAATCGTGTTGAATGACCGGAGTGATGTGCGACATTTTCCTGGATATTACCACAATATTGAATCTGCTGAGCAGTTTGAGAATAAGCATCAGAGGATACTTTTATCCCTTTCCATTGAGGGATTTACCCCGAGAAGAATTTCCAGGCACTTTGTTCCTCACTTTATCCGAAAACGTAGATTAAAAAGACTCTATAATATAGGAGGGAATGTTGGTCCCTCTATTTGAGAGTGGATAGTCTACGACCTTCTGAAGCAAATAAGTTCTTTGGAAGCATTCTTTCTGGTATAGTCTAAGCGCAACATCCTAACGGAAAAATGTTTGAGACATTGTTTTCCAGGCAAATTTAGCATCATTATGCACTTATTTTAGCATTGTTAGATCGCAAAATTGTTCTAGGTTTGAATCGGAACTGAACAATTTACGGGAAACTCCGATATGAATTGAACTTGATGGCCACGTATGGACGGTCGAAGTCAAACTTCATCGAGGGATTTCGGGCTTGGCGGTAATTTCTCAATTAGAACACCAGTAATTTGCCAACATTTCTGAAATGGATTCATAGACATCCCTGTGCAAAAAAAGTGCATGCAAAAGAACGAAGTTCAGCCTCATCCTATGCGCAGAGAGCTCTGTTTGGTACTCCGAGATGGTCATCCCATTATGGATGCTCTAAGTGTCATGAAAAGGGCGAGAAACTTAAGAATCATAGGATTTACGTGTGTGCTCAAAGTCAGTCCGGTGTTACGTGACTATTCCTCGTACAATGAAGCTGGACGCTTAGGAAGACTTGGTATACCAACTACGTTTTCAAGGGTTTCGAAATATTAGCAAGTTCAGTAAGTCTGCGCCTAAGCGACAGTTGTTTAGTAGAAACTGCGGTCATGCGACTGATATCTCCTCGCGCATTCGCTGGTGATGCTCTACACATATGCTCAGAGGGGCTCACGCAAGATCTCCTGCGGGGTAAAATTTTAGCTGCTAGTTACGAATAGACGGTTCTAGCTATTCAGAATTGTGAGTCATAGGGTTTCTGTTTAGGTATATCCAATGGGAAATATCGGGAATTTGGTGATCTAAAGCTATGTCGAGAAGCCACGGAGATGATTAAGCAATGTCCCATCAAAGCAGCAAATCATACATATTCGAGTAGCATAATTCAATCGCTGGATGATTTACCCATTTGCAAAGCTGTGGAGTTGGATGAAGTAAGTTCGCTTCTTCACAAATGCTTCGATTTGTATGGATACAAGAGTTATTTATTAGGTCGCTTTTGTTGTTTTTCCTTTGGTGGTTGCTTTGGACTTCATAAAATCACCCATTGCAGCATGTTCTTTACTTGGGCATTGGCTCTGCATACGAATCATTGAAAAGACATCTCTTTTGACTGAAGCCAGGATTTCTACTGCAAAAAGTCTAGCTAAGCTTGCTAAACAGACTTGGGCTATTATATCTGGCGCCTAAAATGTTTACCATGAAATGTCATGTAGATTGCATTTCTTGACACAGCCTAGAAGAACATGTCCGAGTTATACTGTTCCAGTTGTTTTTCGAACATTGCATGGAAGAAGATTTCGATTATTATGGATCTAAGTACCAGAATTCGGCATGCTATTTTATCGCTCCAGATAAACGTCAATCAAACTACTACGACTGGCACAATCGCAATTGTTGAAAGGTTTGTCTAGCCTGCTGATCACTCCAGTGAGATGTAGTGTTCGAGATACTCATTGTCAAAAAGAGCCTACATTGAATTTGTTGAAAGATATCATAACCCTTCTATATAAATCCTGGTAGTGCAACAAAAATTTCTAGAGCGCAGACGTGGGGGCCGGGCACGTGATTGCATCCTTTCATTATGTGCCCAGCTCATGCAGATCCTTCTATATAAATCCTGGTAGTGCAACAAAATTTTCTGGAGCGCAGACGTGGGGGCCGGGCACGTGATTGCATCCTTTTATTATGTGCCCAGCTCATACAGAGTGTTACTGAATGAGGCGAAACTGACGAGGCAGTCGGCCGGTGTTTCATAATGCGTGCATAGATGTAGTGGAAATCGTGGTGGAACCCGACATTTGGCGCACCGTTTGCTCACAAATGCTGGTTACCACGGCTCCTCATCGTGAAATCCCTTTCCTGTGTGAACGCCTTAGCAATTTGTTCCCAATCTTCTATTTATTTATTGAACGATATCATATTGTTTCAATATGTCGTTTCATGCTTTGTGCTGGTTCAGTGGTGATTATAATGTTTATTCGCAACTTTCACAACTGCTCACCAAGAGCTACACAACACGAGTCCCCATCTCGGGGGGCGGCCCGATTCCTGAGATAGTCACAAATGATATGTTTACAATCCGCCCGCAGAACGCGGCACAAAGGCACAAAAGGCGGAATACAGGCAAAGGCGGGATGTTTATATGGCCCTTTTAGAGCGTCCTGATGCAGATATCAGGACATTCCGGCCCACACAAATATGACGACATGGAAAATGGATGAAAAACTAATTCACATTTGATTTTCCAATGTTAACATATACTACAAGATAATGGATGAGTGCAGTAACATGCAACGCCAATGCATTTCAGAAATGGATTACATCAGAAACATCAGAAATGTAATTATGCTAAGAAAATAGTGCAATTAGACAGCCGCTCACAACTCACGAAGTGGGTTATACGTTCCGGAGTGGCTGTGGCGTCGATTGTTGATAATCCAGTAGTAGCTTGGGAATTTCGGGAGCGGGGAGACGACGGAGGGGTAGCGGGCGACACGGGAGAACGGAAAGCAAGGAGAATACGGTAGTGTTGTGCGAACGACCGTATCCACCCCACTTCCAGAGGAAAGACGATAGCTATATCTGCAAAAAAAAAATTTTTTTTGAAGCTATTTGTATTATGGACTGACTTTTGCACGTGATCAACTTTAAGATATTGTAACCAACCTTTCTGCGCTTGTACATTGGTACAGCCTGGGTCCCTCTGTTTGGACACAACAGCACATTGTGATTCCGTGTGCATATCGGGCATGACACACCGCAATCCTCCACATGCTTGGGTTGTAGGCACCTCTCGCAGAGTCCGAGGGCCGCTGCTTGCACGGCTCTTGAAACAGCATCGGGATACTTACAACAACGGCCGGTGGGATGCTGGTCCTTGTTGTCTTCTACTGTGCAGAATACACAGTTGGACCGCGGCTTCGTTCTTTCCAACAGTACGTCAAGTATTTGTTGGACACAATGCCAGCGTTCGTTGGTCAGTTGGGCGATTCCATCCACTTTCGCGTTCAAGGATAATAGGCAGAATTCGATCTTCTCCTTGAGTTCCTTGATCGCCTCAGCCATCGGCTCCAGGTGAATCGCAACGTCGATCTCGTCCATTGGCATTAGTTGATGCGAGCAGCTAGTAAGACGATAGGAAGCGTTATGAAAAAAGTTTAAGAGGACTCCGAGTCCGCCCGCCCCTCACGTCTGTTGCGATTGCGTAATATGCTAGTAAATTGATACTTTGCTATAGATATGTGCTATAAATGACAATGTTGAGTGGGTTCTGGTGTCAATTTTGAGTAATATGAGTGTGTTCTGCCAGAGTTATCAACTTTCTCACCCCGTCGAGTATGACTGAGGCTATGAATATGCATATTTTGGTGATTCCACTCAGACAAAAAATTACTATTCTCATAATTACAATTAGGAGGATTGGTCCACAGAAGTAGGTGCCGATCGATAGTGCCGCTACTGCACCGAACACTGACACTGCTAGTTTCCAGTGATGCGTGATTGTATTTATGATAGGAGTGATGTCGGGAATCTCCATATCCGTAAACCAATCTGTTCCAGGTTTCCACGAGGAATGTGGTTCTTCGAATAACGTGTTTTCTACATAGTCTGGCACAAATGCCAATGTTCCTTGGAGGCTAAATTTGACTATTTTGTTATTGCATTCTGCGTGACACTCTTCGTTTATTACGGCTCGTTCATATTCGAGTGACACGAGTGTTGTTATACCTCCAGGGCCGCACTGTATTGAAAACACCTGTTCTTCGCACTGGACTATTAGCCATGCCGCCGTATCTGTAGTGCAGGTAGCATTTAATCTTGCACCTTCTTGGCAGTCATAGCATCCTACTATGTTTGCGAGCGAAATACTGCATTCTTGCTCGAGCAAGTATTCTGCACTATTGCGTAAAGAGTTTGATCTTATTGCTACGGCGACCTCTCCTTGATAAGATCTTGCAATAATTTCTTCATTTTCTCTCCTCAGGGAAACAAACGGTGTGTGAATGGGAAATATATTGCTTATGTCTTCCTTCACGCCTTCTACTGACATGCTTGGGCAGTGACATTTAGTTGCTCCATTTGCATCCTCACATGCGCAAATCATCTGATTAGTGCAATTTTTGAAACTTTTGGATGCAATTTCACGTGTTGGGCATTCAGCAGCAAATTTGTAACTTTCTGGGAGTAACAAAGTTTCACTGTTTGAAACTGCAATTCTTCTGTTCAAAGGTGACATGTGTGGAATTTGCACAGATATTGCCGAAATCGTAATTCCTTCAAATTTCTGTTCAGTGTACGGTAACAGCAACAGAGTTTTCTCTTTTATCTGGTTGTAAAGAGCAATTCTGATCTTCAGACGTATCAGTGGTTCCCACTTCAAGCAGTTTACCACTTCGTACACTTCTTCTGTTTGTGGGATATGTGTCACTCTGTAGAATGAACAAGCTGGTAGCGGTAGGAAGCATCCACAGCTAAGTCCTCCACACGAATGTTGACAGCCTGAATACCCAGGATATCGGTATGATCTACCGAGCTCTTTAATGGTTGTGTTTCGATTCGTTCTCGAGCAAATTTGATGAACACATGATCCCGCTTGAGGGCATCTGACTGCGCTGAAGACTCTAGTTACGGCATCTCTTGTGAAATATATCGAACGTTTTGAGCACTTCAGAATGGTAGGATGTTTCTCTATTTCGATCAATCCAACTGACGTATTAGCATGGGAAATTGTGATGCAAAGCTTGGAATTTAGGTGATTGAACAGGATATCTCGAGTGTATTCGAACGAACAGTTGTTCCTGCTAGTGCAAACAAATTCGGTGCTATGTCTCATGTGACCATGCTGGCACGCTGTTGCTGTGCTTGTAAGGGCGGCAGCAGATACGATGGTAAAGATACCTGCTCTATAGATAGAAACCGGGTTAAATACGTTCAGTTGTATGGTACTATTCTCGTTCAAGTAAGTTGACCTTGACCTACTTTTTGCCATTTTTCTCTTAAGGCACACGCATATCATCATTATTGACACCACAAGTGCATATAAAAGTGCTCCCAAAGAAAGAATGGCACCATAAGGCCAACAGTGGGGATTACCTAGCAGCCTTTTCGACAAAAATGACTGTGAACCATCGCAGATATGAGGTAATTGACAGTGTTCTTTTCTGGTAACTGTGTGGGTACCTGATGAAAACCTCATTGTTACTAACATTTTGTCATTTATTGTTGTCGCTGGTAGTTTGAAACTCAGCATTCTCTGTGTTTGCTTTGGAAATCTACGGCAGGTGCTCCCTAGACAAAGTTCAAACATTACTAGTGGAGCCGCGATGACGACGCTATTGTTTTGACAAATTATTTTGCCTACAGATTCCAAACCAGCAGCTGGGCTTATGAAATGTAGTGCTGCTATCAGCATTATCATGGCGTGACTGCTACTCCCACGAGATGAAACACTTTGTGCATCATCAGAATCTTCCAAACTTAGTTCAAAGTTTCGGACTACTCTTCTAGCTGTCACTGTAGCTTGTCTGATTGGCCTAGTTCGCTGGGAAGGCGCCAAGTCATCCACCGTTTGTGGCATGTTGTCCTCATAATTCAATTCAGATCCGTCATTTCTTTGTGATATGTTGTCTTCATCACTGGAACAACGACGAAAGTTGTCGTCGTTGCTCTGGGGTTCTTCGTCCGTTCCCTGTATTTCCAACGGAAAAATCTTATTGAGGGGTCTGTGCCACAAATGTCTGTTTGGCATAAGGATCTTCGCTGACCTAATCTCTCCGTCGGCACTTCTGATTAGCTCTGTAATTTTACCAAACGACCATGTCCCACGAGGAAGGTTGTCCTGTTGGATGAGTACTACTTCTCCCACAATTGGTTCCCTAAGCGGCGCATGACGCGGCTGCCTGAGAGTTATCCTTTGAATTTCTCGAAGAGATGTGAGGTAGTCAGTACTCCAACGCTCCCAAAACCTGTTGGCAACTTCTTCTGACTGCAGTAAAGCGTCTTTTGCTTGATCCACTGTTTGTATCAATTCTGGATCATAGTTTTGATCGTAACGATCACCTTCTAGCTGTGGATCTATGAGGGAATATTTTAAATTTCCTTGAAGGAAATCTACAGGTCTAATAGGAATCTCAGAGATGTCTGAGGAGTCAAGCTTTGTTAGTGGTCTCGTGTTTATTATTGCTTCTACTCGAGTTATCGCTGTGCAAAGCTCCGGGTAGCTAAGCTTGCGCCTTCCAACCGCTTTCTGAAATGCTTTCTTCACAGAACCGACCAATCTTTCCCATGCACCGCCCATCCATGGGGCTGCAGGTGGATTGAAAATCCATTTGACTCCATTGGATGCGCTGTAACTCATTACTGAGCTTCCTCTGGTGGTGTCTTCTTCAAACATTGTTCTGAGTATGAGTTGTCCCAGTTTGAAATTGGTACCACAATCGGAGCGCATTAGACTGGGTACTCCTCTTCGTGAAATGAACCTTATGAAGCTATTGAGAAAGGCTCCGGCGGACATATCTTCTACGACCTCCAGGTGCACTGCCCTTATTGTAAGGCAGGTATATAGACAGACATACATTTTATCTTGTGATCTTGTTACTATGGGTCCCATAAAGTCGCATCCGACTTTATCGAATGGTTTGGTTATTACCACTCGGTCCTGCGGCAGTGATGGCATGTGCGGTGCCCCAAAGGGTAGGCCTTGCCATCTTTTACATACTGCACATCCTTTCAGAAACCTTTTGAACGCTCCTGAAGGCTTAGGAATCCAGAAGCGCTGTCTGGCTATAGAAAGTGTGTGTTCTTTTCCGCAGTGCGCGTTCTTTCTATGAATATCTTGTAGTATCAACCTGGCTAGATCTGAGCACGGTTCGATGTAAATGGGTGACCGTGTGTCAAGTGGAATTAGTGCATTTTGGAGCCTGGATTCATTCCGAATAATCCCACCAGTATCTTTGAAAATCTTTAGTTGTGGAAATCTCTTCTGAAGTTCCTTCAGCGCCACTTTTTTGTGAACAGCAGAAATAATTATTTGCTCGCTTAGTTGCATATCTTCCGATGTTATCGATTCTCCTTCATCAAAATCCTTCAATCTTTCCAATCGTATGTCAATTCCGCGATTTTGCTGTATATTATTCGTCCATTTGCGGATAAGCTTCCCAATTCTGGCCATTGTTCTCAGGACCGTATCAAGTTTCGAAAACCTCGAAAGATCGATTATGTCAGGAATATCCATGTTTTCCTCAACGTTTATACTAACAAGATGTTCTGTGACTGGTTTCGGGTCAGCAGATTCTGTTGTTTGCGGAGTATCATGGATTTCCGAGATGCTCCTGAGTTGTTTGAATGGTCCACACTTTGATAGCCACTGTGGGCCTCTGACCCAATCGAGATTCTGAATCTCACTTGAATT
>JARK01000487.1:0-14797 GCA_000688135.1 Ancylostoma ceylanicum
TCACACTGGGCCACGGTCTTGACCGGGCCTCAGTAGGCCAGACGAGTCCCGTAGGACTCCTCTCCGCCGAAGCGTAGAAAAGACTGAAGCCCACCTGCAGAGTGAGGCCCTTATATACACCTCATTTGATAAGGGTTACCACGTGGCAATAATAAACCCGCACCATTCTCGGGTTAATCCCGCAACAAAACCAAAATGATGTCTCCCGCCGGAGCTCCTGATTTTGTCCCGAAAGTGATAAGAAAGCTTTTTGTCAGGCGGGACTCCCGAACGAATGTCTGAGTCTGGATCTCAGTTCTGCAAAATCAAGCTCACAGTTGGACCGTCTACGGACACTTACCGCCCGTACGCGTAGCGTCCGGCCATTTTGCCCCTTCAAAATTGGGTAGAAACAACCAAACGTGGTTTAAAAAGTGCCCTAACTCACTCCATCGCCCTATTGGTCATCTTATTGCTAGAATGAACTGAAGTGTCCTTATCGGGAAAAGGTCGAAAACAGCGGCTTTCTCTGCAGTGCGTTACCCGGGAATGACGCGATGCGGTTATCAAATTTTCCTCCTAATAGACAACATTACTGCAAAAAAAAAACGAAAATACGTTTTTTCATTTTCTTCGTTCTCTTGTCAAAGCTTACTCATGGTAATATTAGTGACCCAAGACAAGAGCGGCTCTCTCGCTGTCTGCTGCAGAAAACCGCGCCGCGGTCCCAACTCTTGTCTGCGTACTTTTGGAGTTGACCATATATCGTGCCCCATACAATATCTGGTAAATTTGCAACAGGAATGCGGCCCAAACAGAATGATACTTAGAATACAAAGCGTAGTGGCATCTCCCATCAGGTGCTGCCATTCTCCCCTTAGTTGCTGCTCAAGCCTTTCTCCCTCCGGCAGAAATTGGAAGTGATTGGCATCAGTAGAGGGGAGGATGGCAGCACTTGAAGGTAGACTCGGCTCGGCAGTTTTTATGAAGAAACAATTCCCTGTTGTTAGGTGGCTGACGCTATTGCCACGTGTAGTGATGAGGCGAAGATTTGCTTCAGCAGAGTCGCGTCATAGTGTCATTCGCGAAGAAGCTTGCAATCCGCTTACAAGCAGATTATACGTAAATGTGCAATCTGGCACAGATTGTTGAAATCCCTGCGCATTCTGGATCTCTGTTTTCCTGCTCAATAAGCCGCTATCGTTGCATAAATAACATATAGTCAACTCCAAATGTCCGTGGGTGTAACCCACTAGGCGAAATTTGATCGCGCTGAAGGACTACCTTAAGCTCCGCCCACTGGCTGTGATTTTCAGAGTGGACGAGTTTTAGCAAGCATATACAGGTGAATAGCGAAGAGCAGAGTGAAAAGAACACATCCAGAGCTCATCCACTGTTGCGACAGACAAGGATTTGCTTCACTATCAAGGGCAACAGAGCTAATGGGCGGAGCTTGTGAAAACCGGCAAATTTCGCCTAGTGGTTGCCCCCCAATGTCCGTAGACAAGAGTTGGGACCGCGGCGCGGTTTTCCTCCGCGTCTCTGCCCTGCATGTCCCGCTGAATCCGTGCAGCAGACAGCGAGAGACCCGCGCCGCGGTCCCAACTCTTGTCTACGGACCTTTGGAGTTGACTATAGTTAGTCTGCAGAACCCCTGTACAGCTGATAATTTTGTTACATTTATTAGTTAAGCGATAAGCTAAAGAGCTGGTGGTGAGAATCTAAAATCCCGGTAGAGTGACTCGCCGAGAGTTCTAACAATACTGAGAAGAATTCGATCATGTGAACATCACCATTCGAGGGGAGCTCAATGTTGACCTGTGCTTCGAGAAGCCCGGGGCCGTGAGCATCATTGAGACCACCCAAGGTGAACCGGTTAACACCACACAACTTTGCCCATCGATACTATGGGCGTCAGTATGCTTACTCCGGGTAGTCCTAGTGATGCATCCAGGCCTTGCAGGGATGGGATAAGAGAGGAGCGAAGGTATTGCGTAAGACAGGAAGTCGGAAGTTGAAAGAACCTTGAAGTACAAGGAATTTGGAGGGATGCTCGAATGACATCAGGATTACGAGACTTCCGACCTCAGATTCCAGAATCCCGCTCATCCCTGGATCAGATTCATGAACGCATAACCGCGAAAAGGCCAAGTTAACAAACTAACATAAGTTTGATGAAATAGCAAGCAGGGCTCTACGAGAACGCTGCTGGACGATGCAGAGATCGTGAAAAGCGTTCTCGTTCTGCGACGAAGCATGGTCAGAATTACAGCTGAAGAATCGAATACATTTAGCTGGAATTCTGTTTTTCTGAATTCGCAGTTTGCACCAAGTCATTTCTTTGTGTCTCACTGCTGATTATGCACACAGACCAGCATAACAAAGAGGTTTAAGACCTGTTGATATCTCCAACACGCTAAACGAGATGGGACGGTGTTTTTAAGGGCAGAATCAACTGCGTGGTGGTTTCTCAAAGTTTTACAAGATTAGTGCCGTGCCGCACGAGTCGCGTTCATATCAGGAGGGGGCAAGAATTAATTTAGGGTGGATGGGGTTTCTACGGACGGCCACACAATTGCGGTGAGAACAGTGAGTAGGTGCTGCCTTTTTTCTACCTTAGATACCCGAGAACTGAGTTTGATTAAAACCTCTCCTCCCCCCTCGTGAAATTACTGTTTTTTCAATTGAAGAGAAAATATTGGTTGAGCTAAACCCTAACCACTTGCGCATAGCATTCACCAAGTTCACTCAGCATTCTGGAGCCTGTGTCGAAGATTACGAAGGGTATCATGGGTATCTCTGGACGAAAAATAATAGAGTGGGTTGAAATGAATGCTGAGAGCCCTAGCAATGCCACCCACGCGCGTAGCGCCAGGCCGTTTTGCCTTTTTGAACTTGGTAAGAAAGTAAATGGTGCTCACTCCAGCATTTTACTAGTCATCTCATGTCAAAGCTGACCTGTCCTTCCTGGGGAAAGACCGGAAACAGTGGCCTTCCATACAATGTCCTATCGGGGCCTGAGGCGCGGGTGGTAAGTGCCTATGACCTCTGGAGTCCTACGCACCAAAGACTACCCAGGGTAAACGCGCTGAAACCACACGTATCGTTAAAGGCAGAGGGCCACCTCATATCGTTTTCGAGTTATTAACATATTCCGAACCTCTTCGATGCGCTGATTCCGGCAATGTACCTGAAATGTCCCAGTACTGTCTCTAAACCCCGTTTTCCGTGACGGGGTTTGTGCCAGTTTGCTGGAACAAATATACGTGCAAAGACGTGTATCACCGTTGATCTCATCGATCGGACAAGTCAGGACGTGTTCACCCGACGTTGCTGCCGTGGCGGGCAACCAGCACCAAGTACCCGCTTTTTGGAGCGGATCCGCTCCTGCTCCAAAAAACGGTTGCTTTGACCCTACCAAAAACAGGGTTTTTATCACTTCTGTGACTTAAGCTGTACGTTGTTGGAATCAGCGTGGCGAGGAGGTCAAGGGTATGCTGATATCGTCTAAGTGAGAAACGAGGTGGTCCTCTGCCTTCAAGAGGGGCGTCAACATGTTTACGCTGGCTGATCTCAAAGATGCATGCCGCCCCAGAATCAGGATATCATTATCAAAGGACAGGTCATTTCATACTTTTGGGTATAACATGACTTCGGTTACCTACCCATGGGTAATCTCAATGATACATCCTTGCCCATGAGGGGCGTGAAAAATTTCCCCATGCCACCGTGGCATGTCCACCTGTGTAATAAATACAGGGGGGATAAGTTATTGTACAACGTTTGCTGGCTTACTGGGCTAAATTTCGCTTGATCGAGCTGGTTTTGATCTATTTTCTGATTACAAATATGCCTCGGGAACTTGCAAGCTAACCGAAGAAAATTTCTTGGAAACTTTCACTGCAGATTTTTGGTGTCGTCAAGTGCACCGATTCAGCCCGCGATTTCCGAGGAAAGCAGCTACAAAGACAGTTTATGAAAACGGTTCTAGGTTAGAGAAAAACCCACCTCGTGTTCTTGAGTATTACGAGATGTACGTTCAAAATCCACTCAAGATTGGTGTTGATGAAAGCGGAGAACGAAGCTGTTCCAAAAGTTGCTTGGGTGAGAAAACGAAGCCATAGGTTTCAAGGAGCACAGTTGTCCAATATCGAGGCCTATTGATGAAGCTCCATGATCGTTTTGTAACATTTTTATCCTAGCTCTCAGATCACATCCACTACCTGACTGCGCTTTGTCTTCCATTAAAAAATCCTCGAAATCAAATTTGGTGCAAATTAGCCATGACTGGGAGCATGGTGGAGCCGTAGTTTTTCATTCCCATTCTTTTATTATCTATTGCCATAAGAAAACCCAGGTATCTCTGGAAACAGCACTTCTTGCGTTTTAACGGGCACCTGAGCAGTAAACCGTTTGTGGATTTGGTGGATTTTGAAGAAGGAAATGCCACAAGGATTCATTTTTTTTTTCGAAAATTCGTTTCGAAACTAATTGCTCAGAAGCAAAACCATCCCGAAAACCGGGTTTTCTCTGCAAAATGTTTATCTGATTGGCAGAGGGAAGAGCGGAATTGAGCATGGGTTCCTGACGGAGAAATAAAAGATTAAACGTTGTACAACAACTTATGCCCCTCCCCCTGTACATATCAGTTCCTCGTGGCAGATGAAATAACACATCTCTTCCAGTGGTAGTTCCTTTCATAGCAGTAGATCCTACTACGTCATAACCATACTTCTAGTAACATGTCACTAATTCATCAAAAAAAGTTCTATATGCTACGCGCTCGTGGAGACGGACAGGTGCTTCGATTCGATTAATGGGCTTCTTAGGAGCATTCAAGTAAAACCGTAACTGAAGCGTACTCGTGGGCATTTCAGTGCAGTCGTGCATGAAACAAAGTGATGTTGTGAGGATCGCTTCTGTGAAAACAAGTCGAAGCCGTGGTCTCGTGGCGCTGTGGACCATAAACGTCAGAAGGTGAAGTGGCTGTGGTGATATGTGGCAGCGCTTAGAGCACGTAGCGCTTGCCGAGCGAGTCTAACTCTTGACTCGTTGCGCCCCCCGCTGACTGCACTTTCCGCAATTAGAGCTTGATTTATTCATTTGACCGAATGCCATACGTGTACTGCCGGATAGGCATTAGCGCACGCTTGAGAACAGCTCGGCCGCACAAGGGTTGCAGGTTGGCGTGAACAATTGTGACAGATGTCGTGTGTGTGTGGAGATGCGATGCGACGACGGTAGATCAATGAGGCCCGCATCACCGGTCGACGATGTTCCATAAAGAAGCCATAAATTGTGCAGCTGATGAAATTGCGTGGGGCTTGGGACAGCCGCCTTGTGAACGCAACAGAGTCGCTGTGTCAGCATGAAAACCTTGTTTTTAGAGCTAGGCGAGTTTTGCCATGAACTGCAGCTGAAACCAAAGGGGGGGGGGGTAGGGGTGAAAGCGAGAAAAAATGGACCCAACCTGCCTCAAATCACTGTTGACCCTCGTCGTCAATAATGCTATTTTCAATTTTCCCCAAAAGAGTGAAGCTGTTTTGAAAGTTCTTCGTCTTTTTGGGGGTTGTGCGACTCGGTTACGTACTCACATTAACAAACGTACGTTAGTGGGTGGAGTTTCCCATGCGTGGTACTTCGTCGGTGAGAGTTCCACGAGTCGGGCAGAACTTCACGCATGTAACATTTTGTTGGGCAGAGTAATATACGGGCAGAACATTATATACCTCATCGGCAACAAACAAAATCCAAGGAGCAGTATTTCCTCCCCAGATGGACTTCTAGAAGTCTGCAAGACCTTTAATAATTTCAAACAAAAAATATAAAAAAAAAACTATCATCCATCCACCGTGACGAACGGGAATGTCGGAAATCGAATAGAAAGAAGGTATAGTGTTTCCATTTATCCCCGAGACAGTGGACGAAGACATTACCTCTGCGCAGCTGGTCATAACCTCAACTATAGGACAATAACTAAAATTGACTGTGACTTTGGACGCTTTAAAGAAGTGGGAAGTGAGGTCGGATTTCGTTGGTGGCAACCGAGGCTACCCTTCTCGAAAGAGCCTAATAGCCACTTCACGTCAACAAATCATTTCAATTTATTGTATGGCTATGACGTAGAAATTCGAGCGAAGAAAGAAATGAGTTGGAATATCGGACACTGGAAACGCCTTTATTTCCCGTTCTCTGGCGCGTTTCACGCTGTTTCATCATTGCCTATGAGTCTTTCGTCTCTGAAAACCTTGAAATTCAGCGAAATCTCCAACACAAAAATTCCCGTAAATCTGCCTTTGAGCGGGTTAGCGATCCCACCTCCACAAAAGCATCCAGAAAGAGCAGATTGAACTACACTCAAACAGGCTCGTGCTTAACATGTCCGCGAAAAAGCGCACCGCCATCGGCGCTCACAGTACAATTTTCTCTACAAAATTGCCGAAACCCATAGCAGACCTCTTTCTCTACCATTAATTTACTTATTGTGTTGGTCACGTCACCCCAATATTCATCTGGTGTTAAAAATGTTAGAGAGGATTCCAAAATGGATGCTGAGGTGACACACTGCCTTTAATGAGATAACGAAACCAGGAAGTACATAGGGCATTTATTCAAAGTGCTACGGATTTGAAACATTTCGAATTCACCAGTTATTCAATGTTGACTCAACGGCAGCCGAACGTTCCCTTCGAAACTATGAAAGTTGGCTTTTTTGGCCGAATAAATTTCAAACCAAATTTCGATCCCGTTGTACACCGCTGAATCCACTCCACGTAGAGTTCACGACTGCACCTAGTCGCTCATAACAACTTCTGATTCTACTATTATACTATTTGACAGTTAATTTCTGGGCACATGGGACTAGTTGCTGGAGAAGTTGATCTAAATCACATTATTTCCGGCAGTTAATTATACAAGAAGTAAGTGGGATGAGATCATGAAGTAGAAGAGAGGCAGAAGACAAACGAGGCTGTATAACGAGAACTAAGAGAAACTCGATCTTGGAGAAGAGTCAACATGAACGACTTAGCGTGAAGCTTTTTTCTATCGAAACACTCTATATCGCTTTAGCTGCAGCATGTTCTCCCTGTTCGGCGAGCAGCTTTCCATTTCGGCAAAGAAGATATCTACACTTGTGTAAGTTCGCATCAACCACCAATCAATCAGGATCCACGTACAGTCCATCCCAAACGATTGGGGCGATGACGAGGGTGGGAAATCTCGAGGCGTGTTGCGTTTGATTGTCCATTTTTTTTTTTGAATATCTACCTTCTTTCCAATCACTTTACCACCTTTACCGTCATAGCCTTCCATTCGGTGAGTTTCGTCATTAATTTTACTCCAAACGGTCAAATCGGCCCGCATCGCAGCCGCGTTGCCCCTGGATTTCCCGCCGGCCTTAACAGCCCTATCGTTTCGGATGGATTGTACGTATGCATATTCCCAATGAAAACGGGTGTGGGGCGTTACACCTGGAGGGGCGGCGGGACCGAGCTCAGCGATTGGTCAGTGGCGCGAATGGATCAATAGCGGAGTCTGGCCACGCCGCCCTCTTCAGGTATAGCGCCCTACACCAAATGAAAACTGCTCAAAGATGAACTCATTGCGGCTTGAGAAGCGCAGCGGGACGCATATATAGTGAACTCCAAACCGTCATAGATAAGGGGCGGGACGGCGGCGCGGGCTCTCTAGTTGTCTGCTGCACCTCCCGAGGCAGCACTGGCGGACGCAGAGGGGGGNNNTGCGTTACGACCGTCAAACAAGCTCTCACACAGGGGATGAACCAGATGTTGTGATTCTTTGGCGAGGGAGCATTGAAACGTTGATCCAAGAGTTTCTTAGGATGAATGCAAGGCAATGTCATGCGAGCGAAGCGAAGCCAGAAGTCCGGCGTTAGCCGGACGGCCAGATTGCAGTGGCGGACGCAGGGGGGGGGGGGGGGAATGGGTCGCCAAATTTTTTAAAATTACTTTATAGTACAAATAAAAGTCTTGTATTTGTTTACTTTTATTTGTTTATTTTCATTAATTTTAATTTCCGCCTGGGTCCCCAGAACTGCGGAGACCCCAATTTTTCCCACACCCCCTCCCGCCCACTTTCTGCGTCCGCCACTGCGAGGGAGCGGGAAATCACGACGTATCGGTTTTCCTCTGTGTCTCTGCCCAACAGGCACGGCTCATCAGAAAGCGAGAGTGGCCGCACCGCGTTCCCGCCCCTTGTCTATAGCCGTTTGGAGATGAGTGTACTCAATTCTCTCACACGGGCATGTGTTTTCGCCTCCTTCAAAGTGGTGAGACCAGTACTCAATGGGCTAACCTTTTGGAGTTCTCTGTTTAGCACCATGCACAGCTCATAATCAGATTTTTTTCTATTTCAAGTACTGGCATTGTTCCACAGACTGCTACATAGAAAGGATGGAAGCAACGCACCGATTCTAAGTTATTGTTGGATCGACTATGTCAATTAGCTCAGACATGAAGAAATCTACCTGGGTAGCTATTGCGTTCAGTTCTTGCGCTTCTCCCCCAACTCCCTTTTCCCTCCGAATCTGTATTGACCACATTGGGATTGCTGTAGTCTAGTATTTCTACTAAATTTCTGTAGGGAGTCTACGGTTACCCTACAAAAGTGGTATTACGACTTGAAATAAATGGGAGATTACCGTCCAGAATGTGCCCTCCAGACTTTGATCTGCGCTATCTTCAAGGTCATCATGCGTCATGAGGCACAGGAACATGCATCGCGAGCAGGTCCTGTGAGGATTGCATGTTACTGTAGTTCTTTGGCTCCATAATTTCATCTTCTCAGTGGTAGGTCCTTATCATTTTTAGGGTTTGCTGCTGCTATCCTCTCCTCAGCGGTGCATGTGAAGATGTGGAAGCTACTCAATTCGGACAAGGAGGTAATTACCAGTGTTTATGCATTTCGTTGGAATCTATTCTTGCACCCATCTTTTGCCCTTATGTGGAAACTGTTGATGACAACCCTGGAGCACTCTCACGCGTTCTGCTCCAGAAATCGTGCCAGGGAGCAGAATTGTGATAGTGGTGGTTTTTATGCCGGAAACTATCTCTATGACAAGCTGTGTTTGGGTTCCGATAAAAGTGGCGGCCGTAGTTGGAAATATTCGGCTGTTTACAAAACATTCGATTTTTGAACAACTTAATATTTCAGATATTCAACATCTGAATCATTCTGGTGACAGCCTCCCTAGATTCCTCAAATTTTCTTGTTATTCCTCGAATATACATTGCAATGAAAAAGCTATTCGGATACTGAACTTTCTTGATCCTCGAAATATAGTAGCGCATTCCTCAGCAGCCACAACAACTGGAAGTGGAAGATGTTCACCATTGAGATCATATTTGCTTCGCATGATAGCATCGTGTTCATCGATTTTTCCCAGCATGCCTATTCGTGGGTGGTCAAGAAGTGTGATGCTTCATACTAGACGTGGGCCAAAAGTCGCCCACGTGAAGGTTTTGCCGCACCCATGAAGCACGGCTCCCATTCTGTAGCTCTCGTGCTGTTCGCAATTGTTCAATTATGTTTCGACCATCCTGAGCAATGAAGGATAAAAAAGTGCGGCATCCGGCAAAAAAAAAAGAGGGGGGGGGGGGGGAGAAGCTGGACAGTGGGGTCAGCTACTTCCTACCACTTTGTTGCCTCTGAGTCTAAGCCCTGCTTGTCCATATCCGCAACTTGCTGCGCCTTACTCGAAGCTCCTGCGTGAGTTGACCATGGTTTATTGCCGATTTTTCAAATCTTTAATGCTTTCAGATGCAAAACCTTTTGATCGGTTCTGTTATGAAAGAGCGACCTAAACGCATTACGAAGAAAGTAACAAGAAAGGTCCTATTTGTTTTGAGCTTATTTGATCATTTTTTTACTCCAACTCGTGCAGTCACAATTAGTTCAGGTAATCGAAGCGTTCTTGAGATTTTTCTCGTCAGTCGCGATCTGCTATCCACGAACACCATACGTTGCTTCTGAGAAGTGCCGACGGTATGTCGCTATTTCGCATTCTAATGAATCCAATTAGGTCGATTTTTACGACATCGTCTAATAGTGGGAAGTGGATAACTGTACAGGGTGCGTCAGAATTATTGATGCACCAAAATGAGTCTGTAGAAAAGGCAAGATGCGAAAATGTTTCAAATGTGCACATGGATGATAAAGCCCATGTCTTGGCGATCAAAATG
Source organism: Ancylostoma ceylanicum (assembly GCA_000688135.1). Taxonomy (NCBI): domain Eukaryota; kingdom Metazoa; phylum Nematoda; class Chromadorea; order Rhabditida; family Ancylostomatidae; genus Ancylostoma; species Ancylostoma ceylanicum. The sequence continues at coordinate 10,182 of JARK01000487.1, forward strand.
AATGCACTCTTGTTCGAAGCAGGGTCCTTCTACGCGAAAGCAGTCGCGAATACGACGAAGGAGAACATAGCCTTTGCGCCGCAACTAATTTGTTGACCGATTTTGTTCCAGATCTTAACAGAAGAGGACCTCGGAGTTTGGTTTTTCTGTGGATGATAGCGCAGCTCTTGCTCTCTATGAGCCCATATGGGTTCCTTCAGTAGACTGAAATTCGGTTGACAAGGAAGCCAATTCTGTGCCAGTTTGAACTCCTTCAAGTGGATTTTTGAATATAGGCCTGCACCACTTTCGTTCCTTGCACATGAGCCAAGACCTGCCAAAGTATATATGGATTCAACTTTAGATAAGAATTGAGTCCGGCACGGAAATATTTCCAAAAGACACTGTTTCAATGAGAAACAAGAAAATGAAAATTTTTCTATAGTAAAACATCGGTACATTTCCTTAGTAGGAACATAGTTGCATTTGCGAACAAGGACAGAATTTCATGTGCATCTTGGAGGTCAGGATCTGCGCTCCTTCCCCTAGGAATATCAAGTTCCTAAACGAAAACCTCATTATGATACGAAACAAAAATGAAGGAACTTCAGTTGCGGCGCATCGGCAGTAATCTCCGCTGGTGTCTTCGTGGCTGCTTTCTTGAGAACGAAGCTCACTCCAAACAAGAGTGATTCCTTGTGTTCATTAAGACGTGCCCTCCATTTTGGATATACATATGGTCTGGTAGCGCACACAGGGCCCACGATCTGACATTGTCCGCAACTACGACCACACTTGTTTCCAGCGATGGGAGAACGCCACAAAATTCCGTTTGAAGGAGATGGATGCAGCACGCCAAAATAGAAAGAATTACACCAAATTCACATCAAAACATAATGAAGTAGGCTTAGAAATCAAGCGGAAGTAATTGCAGACAATGTCAGATCATGGGCCCTGTGTATGCTACCAGACTATACATGGGCCTTTTTTGGATGTTATCTCAATTACCGAATAATTCTGGTGCGTCAATATTTATGACGCACCCTGTACAGTCTTTCCAAAAAATACTTGTCTCGCGCTACACTGCGCGTCGACTGAGCCACGTCGCAGCACGTATGAATGCATAGGAGGCGCGGCGCGGCTTAGCGGACGGGCGGTGGATGCCGGAGGCAAGTATTTTTTGGAACGACAGTATGCACACTCGCTCTCAGTCATTGCTGCATCACAGCACCACCCGTCTGCTGAGCCGCATCGCGCCAGCTATGCTTCATCATAGGTGGTGTGACGCAGCTCATCATGGGCGGTGTCGTGTGATGCAAGGATGATTAAGAGCGACTGTAGTTCGTGTAAGTACACTCCTTCTCAAAAAGATAGACTGATTGCGCAACTGCACCATCGCGGCGGGGCCTGAACGAGGGATGCGGAGAGAGCATGCTCTAGGTGAGAGGGTCAAGTAGGTCCCGCCGCGATTCTGCAGCCGCGACGCTAAGAAACTGCACGCGCAATCCGTCTATCTTTTTGAGAAGGACTGTATGCCTAGTCGAATTCATCTGGAATTTATTGATTCGCTATGGTGGTTTTTCGAATAATTCTGCTACATAGTTTTATCTAGTCTGAATTTTTGTGAGAATCTCAGATGCAACGTGCCTGTTGAAATTCAATTCGTACAGTATTTTAAACCTATTTCATTCATAGAACATGGATGTCATCCTGGCTTCTCCAACGCTCTATCATTTTTTGTTCTTTCCCAATATTGTGATATGCCGTGTTTATCTGCGTTGTTTTTTTTTTTGTTCTCTTCCTGTATGTTTCTTTTAATTATTGAGAAGTTCTTTGCAAGAAAACGGCTATCGACCAATTTCACGACTTCTTTTTTTCAGGCTCGAAGAGCTGCCCAATGAGATCCTTCTGAAAATTCTTTCCTATTGTGACTTTACTTCTAAGATGAATATGAGAGCTGTATGTTGCTCATTGTTAAACTCTTCCGCTGTGCTTTTTGTGAAACCTTTTTGTTGTTGTATTTCAGGTGAACTATCGGTTGTATTCTTTAGTGGAAACAGGAGCCTTCACTTTGGTACGCAGAAACTTAATAGGAGGAGTCGAAATTAGAGAAGGCGACACTTTGGAAAATACATACGATCCTGGTATTTTTCTAGTTTAACCACATTTTTCTGGATGTTCCTTATGATATACTCATCTAACCAGTGCACGTTTGATAATCTTCTTTTGCACAGTGAACGCCGCCTTTTTCGCGAACTCGGGAACCACGCGGTGTGAGCGCGCAGCTGGCGTCGGAATCCTCGCCGCGACAGCAAGCTATAGCATTTTCTTGATAGTTGTTCAGTCCTCTTGATAATTAATATCAAATTTGATGGGAAACTTAAAAAAAAAACATTTGCTATCACGACGAAGGCTCCAGTACGAGCGGCGCCGTCGCGCCGAGTGCTTCTCGAGCCCGCGCAGAACACATTTCCATCGACACACTATACGTTTGACTTGGTTATTAAATGAATTGTGAATCATTTGACGAGGATTATAGTCGATCCAGTGGGTAATGATCTGTAGTGGCTTATTAGGATACGACAGCGCACTATAGGGCAACTCACACTTGATGCGCCGGTTCGTTGTACAACGAATATACGACGAAAAATATTCCCTGACTCATTTCTTATGCAGCCAAGAAAAGGGGAGAAGGCTAATGGCGAGGACCGCATTTTCACTCATGGTGTGCTTGCTGGGGTTTTCATCGAAAATTCCTCACAATGTATGGGTTTCATGCCCGACTGACGCACGTATCTATTATGTATTGCCCTTATCGAGCTTCTCTGACTGTACCGATGGGGAGCGAGAGCATCTCTGTCAACGACTCTACCATAAATTATGATTGTGTGAACTGCTAACGTTGCTTCTTTTTTTTTCATTTACGAGTGTTACCCTAACTTGTTGATTTTCCATTTCATACACATCCTCGAGCTACCACGTGACACTTTGTCGTCCACTGAAACGTATGCAGCTTATGGTGCCAGCGACTCGCCTGACAAACATTATGAGGTACGTCGTGATACTAATTTGTCCTAATAATAATAATAATAATAATAATAATAATAATAATAATAATAATAATAATAATAATAATTTATTACACAAGCAAGTTCGTGTAAAAAAAAACAGAACAAGCAGTTCTATGGATCAACAGTCGGGTCTCTTCTCAGGAATCGTGTCCGAGATGCTCACATCAATATAATCTGCATAGGCTACCAAGAATAGCAACGTATACAAAACCCCGTGAAAATACTGAGAACTTTTTTCCCGAGAGTCGACTATATTCTTGGCACGTTACAAGCCTCTCCGCAGCTGCATTTGATCTTTTGTTGTTGAGCTCTTCTTTCAATTTGATTTATAATCCAAAGCGCTCCTGATCGATTCTGTAGATCAAATTAGTACTTCTCACGTGTCAAATAACGGGGTCATCGGCATTTTTTCAAAGTTCCGTGTTATCATTGGGGTTAGCATATGGAAATGGTGCAAAACTTGCTAGCGACTCAAACACGAAGGTGAGCAGAGACCCTGCTTTCAACTTACGCTTGCCATCACACTTTCTGGCTTCCTTTGTAAGTTGGGAAGACTTTCGCTCGATGCGGAGTTCTGTCATACTCTATGCTAACGCTCGATGCACTAAAACTATGTGAGAATGTGTTTCTCCAGAGATCTTTCTTTCAAGTTCAGAATTTCTTCAATAATTCGGATCGATTTCACATTGGCAGACTTCTTCTTCAGGCACGTATCCGTATGTCATTCGCTGAAGTTGTGTGGTGTCTCGTTGGATGAAGTGATGGCTTCGAACATACTAGAAGCTTCATTCAGGACTATAAACGATGTGATAATCGACCACGTCAACACTGTCACCGCTGAAACTCTTGGCAAGCTCGTCCGTAAAGTGAGATGTCGCTTTTGATTGTGTAATAAAGAAATCTCAGAAGCGCGCTCGTCTTCAGGTGCAGTTTTGCATTTTCTTGTTGGAACCGCCTTAAAATTTTTTCTACTGGTTGTTCATCTTCACCCATGCACAATATTTGTGCGGAGGCAATATTTCTTAGGCACGCCCTTCTAAGAACCTCATTTTCTCCAACCACTCCACTTTACAAGCTTCTGAAGCCATTGTGCCTGACTTGCTTCTTTCGTGTTCCGCCAGCAATATTACGATTGAACCGAGTGTGACTCTGGTCCGTCTCTTTTGTTTTTGTATACCCGTTCTCATGTACATAGATAGCAGTGAATAACATACTACTTTAGTTCCATCGCACCTTTGATGATGCAGCGCTCGTTCGCCTCGTTATCTCGGATCTGGCAATTCGGAGGGCCATCCGTCTACCCCTATGTGCCATTACCCATAATGGTATTAATGATGCTGCTCAGGTAATGCCTTCATTTTTACGTTCTACACCCTCATTATCTGTATCAGCTGCTTTATCTGTTTTGGTGTTCTTCTAAATGGTTTATTTTCAAAAATTCCATTTTATTCCAATCCAATTTAAATTCCAATCGCGTGCAAAAGAGAACTTTAGTAGTTTGATTCGCTTCTTAATATAGCAAGAAACAGGGTCGATTTGCATTTCATCAGTGGCGACCCATTCTCG
>JARK01000487.1:25714-40417 GCA_000688135.1 Ancylostoma ceylanicum
GGGGGGGGGGGGGGGGGGGGGTGCGAGGCTAAGCTGCTCTCTGATTAATTCACATCGGGGAACACAGGGAGGAAGTTCGTGTTCCTCGTGAAATTCGCGTTCCCCATCCACTACCTAACAGAATAGAAATTGCGCTCCATGTGTGACGAGCAAGGGCGTACATGATGCGGAAATCTTGTGAACCCGTCTTGGCTCCGCCCACTGGCTCCCCGAGAATTGGTGTTCAAAAACGGTTTTTTTTCGGCGATTTTTCACGAAATCACGTATCTCATTCTGATCAACTGTTACTGTAGATTATTCTCACATTAAAACCTTAAAAACGATTCTGAGGTGGGACGGTGCCTTTAAGGCCCCAATACTGATTATAATGGCCCAACCTCCATTTAGGTATGTTTTGGTGAGAATGCTTCTGTCCATTAATAAGGGAAATTCATCACCTGTTTGTGAAATTCGAATGTTCAAGGTTGAACTGCCTCAAAAACTCGCTGAACTTCTCTGGATCCCTCGGCAACTCCAGAAGCTGAGCACTCGTGGATCGGTTGGACTTTCTATGCAAATGATGCCAAAGCCATGGGAGAGGAACTCCTGCTGAAAGTGGAACAGTTTTTTAACAATGTTTGAGCATGAGTACTCAGATTCTCGTGTCAAACTTACAGTACTCTCCATCTGTCAATATGATGATCTCCCTCCATCGCTTGTGAATGATGAAGTCGGCCAGCAGCTCGGCGGAAGAGGGACGAACCGACACTTCAAAGCTGCAATGACGAGTGGGAGGATAAACTCTGGACATTGATAGGTAGACCTACTGCAGTTGTGTTGGTATGACATATGTAACATTGGTGATCGATCACTTACAAGTTCGGAGGATCCTGGGGATACAGTGGCGATGTGAGCGATATCAACGGCATTTCCAGAGTGTCTGCCAGACCTCGGACTGCCTCGTTTCCTCTGCCGCCATCAATGCTTATCACGGTCATACCGCCTTCCTTCAGCTCTTGACACACTGGAAAGGAAGAGTGCACTCTTCTTGTAAGCGGAGTATCATCACTTGCAGTGAACTCCAAGCGGCCGGTTGGATACGGACCAGTGCAAGCATTGGGCAGAGAATATCAGAGAGCATCATCGAAGCATTATCGCTCGGCGAGTACAGCAGACAGTCAGAGTGCTGCGCCGCGCCGCGTCACTGGTCTGTATCCAACTGACTGTTTGGAGTTCCTTGTAGGGTGACTATATGTGTTATTCGGTCTAAATGGTCGCAGATTCTTTATTACAAAAATACTCGAGATGGCTGAAGGCTCATTTTCTGCGCAGCCAAAACCAGCCAAAATTCGCTTCTAGGACAAGCCTTGAAATTGGATGATTCCACTGCCAATGTTCAAAACCCATCAACACATTTCCAGGAATTCTCTCATATGAGGGCCACCTTTCCCTGGCTCTCGCTACGCAAGAAAAAATTCCCAACATTACGACAGGAATGGCTGTCTTCGATTTCAGCGCCTCGCTGTTTCTCGATTTTTTTAGCATTAGGCACCAGGGAAGCAATGGCCTCCACTAACCATAAAAGTTACATCGCTTGTCGAAGATTCAGCTTGGTAAAGTTGTGAAAAAAAATGAAACTGGCAAAAAAAACGACAGAAGTTTTGGACCAACCTAGTATAATTCATCAAAAAAATCGAAAGCTTAACCATTTGAAATGGACTGTTCGAACATAAAAATTTTTCACAAAAGCAGGTGCTCATCAGCCCTCTCCCCCATAAAAGAAGAAAGTGCAATCAGCTTGGAAGTGGGAAAAATCAATTTTTTAGCGATGGACAGGAAATGAAGGGGCTTCTAAGGGACGTAATTGCAAAGCAAGCCCTGAGTCCCCTCAGTGAACAAGAACGTTGATGTCACCTCGCTCTGCAGAGAGAGTCATTCTCGGATTCTTAAAGACGAGCCGGAAATTCCGTGATCTTTCATTCATGAAGCTACAAGTACCAAAATTCAGGGTAGGTGCGGCAAAAAGTGAAAAAACGATGCTTTCACTCCAGTTGTGGTCGGTCAACACGAGTTCCGCCTTTTCTCTAGAATATTTTCCGGAGAAACGAGATTTCTCATTCATACTTTCGTGAACGGGTTAACGAGAGTATTCAGGAGTCGGGATATCAAGAATTTTGCCAGGAGACGCTGCACATGTAATTAACTCCTCTCGTCCCTCATTCTCGTGGAACACAGCGAAGCGAATCTGTTTTTCTGGGCAGATAATTGCTGCTCTCACGTGTTACACAGGAGGCCAGAGCTATCGGTTGTTGATTTTGATCCAAAAAATCTATCGTCAAAGCGAACTGACCTTTGTTCACCACACTCCATCCCTCTGATGACCCGGTTTCGATGTCGTAGTGATCGTATGCGAGCCTGAGAACGTATTTGTGAAATAAAATGCCTATGTTATCGACATCAAGGGCTCATTAAACTACACTGCAACCACAACTACCCTATATTTTAGTTGGTTTTCATATCCCAAAATATTATTAGGATGGAGACAAAGGCATCTGTCAATGGAGTAAAACATGGAGTCGAACCTGAAGGGTGCTTCCGGCCCGGTGTTTATCTCATCTGCAGCGAACTGCAAAGCCTGCACTGCTACATTGGCCTCCTCGGATGAGGTTGTGAACGATTCTAAAGGCAGAAATCTCCGAAAAGGTCGTTTGATGTCGGAGCCAAAGGTTCCAGTAAGTACACATGTAGCAGGGCAAGTAGCTTTTTACAGAGCAAATAACTCACTTATGATCACCTTCGACGGATACTGAAGTGATAGATGCGCTAGAAGAGTCGTTGCCCAGAACAGGAGAGCAATGTGCTGTGCTAGGCTACGGGAGCCATGGGGCATGACGAAGATGGGCTACTTACTAGGAGGCGTCTCACCTTCGCCACGAGTTATTGGGCAGCTGGCTAGCCGGCAAATTGAGTTTGGCGCAATCAGTCAAGAGGCCCTCGATGGCCGCCGCGCTGTGAGGACCACGCACGTCTTCTGACGGCCCTCCACCCGCTTAAATGCCCAATTGCCTGCATGACCTTTGAAGCTGGCGCGCTGCCCTGGTATTCGTTGAGAATTTCGCAACGAAATGTTGATGGAACGCAGCATCTCCGGAACAGAACAGCAATGATTGAGGAATTAGAACGACTTCTCCACTACCACTCGGAGCGGCTTGAATATGCACTGCCTACGGGTACTCAAATTCCAGCTGGTAATCAGTAGGATTGTCTTCCTCACAATCACCCTCTGTGACTGTCACACCGAAATGTGAAGCCTGCAAATCCAGCGAAAACTATCCCCTTGGCTGTCTATGCAAGAGAGCAATATGATCTGTGAATTGGAGTACCGCTGAACTCGTAACGACTGGGATAGCAGTTTGCTCTTTTCACAAACATTAACAAGCCTGATATTGTTCCAGCTAAAATTAGAATTTGAACAGATCTTTAAGTGCCGAGGATCGCATGGTCTACAGAGTGCCCAACAAGTGGATATTTATCGCAACAGGGCGTCCAATAAATTCAGAGTGTGGCCACCTGCCGTAACAAAATAGATCAAAAGACAAAGTCGACCTTGAAGAGGACAAAGAACACCATCCTTGCCTCTATGGTTGCCAAATATGTAGAAACTGGGCTATTGTTTAATTTCAGAGTGGTATTGCCAGTCTCTTAGTGTCATATACACTAACTCCTAGAAAGAAGCTAAGAAATGCATGTTATGCTTAGATACATCAAAACTGTGCAACATATATGTATATACTTTATAGGCTTTGCCACCCGCACCATACATTCCTTCTCCCTCGCCGTAATTGGGAGAATATTTCAGATGCGATGACTCAGTGCGCCATTATTTTTCGTGACAAAACACTCGGTCGATCTGTTGAAGATCGCGATTGCACCTTTTTGTCAAATCTCCATCCCAAACCAGCTCTATAACTCTAATCATGATTTCTAATGTTGTTGGGTCATCTCTCTGGAGCATCCCGAGAGAAGGCTATCATACCTCGTCAGCACTGAACAATTGCCTCCTTGAGTTCGACAATAACAGGAGAAGTATCAAACACGTCTCTCGGATTCGTATACTCCTTATGTGTTCCTCTTTCCAGATTGTACTAGTGTCATTTGACGCAACCCAGCAAATTGTTGTGGAAAATATTCCATGCAGTTATTCACGAAAAACCAATAAATTTTTTATTCAACCGTTTCGGTGGAATCAGTTGAAATTTTCTTCTAACAGCAGTGTTCTGGGAGAATGACTGAAAAATGTGCTCATGCTACTGTTTTTATTTACTTACTAGACGGCACACTCGGCTCCGCTCGGGAGTTTTACTACTCCCGGCTTTTCACACTGATGCGGATAGTTAGTGGTACTCATACATCCATACGAAGTGCTCATCAGTTCGGTGATCACCACCTCAAAGAATCTCGGTAACCTCTTTTCACTTATACGATGGCGAAAAGTCGATAAATTCAATTAATCGGTAATTCTGTACAAAATACTTGTGACAATCTTGCTTAGCGCACCGGAGAACCTCAGTGGGCATGTGGTCGCCCTACCCTGAGCGAACGTGGAAAAATCGATAAAATCAAAAAATCGATAATTTGGCGCGAAACGGTTGTCATAATCGTGTTCAGCATACTGAGGAACTCTAGCAGGTATGTCCTCACCGCCCCGTGAGCAAAAGTGGAAAAAATCGATAAAATCAATAAGTCGATAATTTGGCGCAAAATGGTTGTCATGTTCGGATTCAGCGTATTGAGTAACCCCAGTAGGCTTGTTCTCGCCAGTCCCTGTGCAAAAATTGTGAGAAATCAATAAAATCGATACAATCGATAGGCTAATCGATAATCGCCGGCGAAAAGTAGCATGTAACCTTCATCTGCCCATGAGGGACCTGCATGCAAAATTTGGTTCGGATCGGTTCACTCTCCGCAATTTCTATCCGGAACATACATACAAACATACAAACTTTCATTTTTATATATACAGATTTGTTCATTCCTTTATTGACCAAATGGCAGCAGGTTGGTAAAAGATGGATATGCTTTTACATGCGTTCCCTTTTCTATGTTAGCCTTCCAGTCTCTGTTTTTTTTTTCTTTCTGGTGCACCTGCGTAGTGCACAAAATTGTTATGTACGTGAGTATCGGCTTGATACCCACTTCTTTCTTCTGTTTTGTAGACTTAGCTACAAAACTTTATTCACAGAAATATGCCTTAATAGGTGGCAGAATACAGGCGAGTGGTGGTGGTGCGGCGACGACGGCGAGCGTGGCGGCGGCGGTAGACGACGGTGGTGGCGACGGCGGCGGACCGGACGACAAAGATCTGCCCAGTGGTCGAGGGGGGTCCTTTTACTACATGGTTGTTGTCGATGCCGTGAGTAAGTGGCCGGAGATATTCGAAGTGAACAATATAACAGCAGGCACAACGGTGAAGCTGTTGAAAGAGTTGTTCGCACGGTATGGAAATCCGAGAACGCTAGTGAGCGACAATGGCACGCAATTCACATCTGAGTTGTTCAAGCAGATTTGTGAAGAACGGGGTGTTACCCATGTGAGGACACCGCCGTATCATCCTCAGTCCAAGGGTCAGGCAGAAAGATCGTGGATATCCTGAAGAGAGGAATCAAGAAACTGAAAGGGGAGGGGAGCCCAACCCTTCGCCCTGATAGCGACTGCCTAGACACTGTTTTGTTGGCGTACAGAACGACGCCGAACGCTGCTCTGCAAGGGAAAAGCCCTGCTGAGGTCTTCTTGGGAAGACGTCTACGGACTGGGCTCAGTATGCTAGTGCCGACACAAGAGCAGCCGGAACCAGACTTTGCTGCGGATCGCAGAAAGCAAGTGGAAGCGCAGTTTAATCGGAAGCATGTTGCAAGAAGTCGTGGATTCTCTTCCGGAGACCACGTGATCGTGAAATCGCACCGCGGCGCTTCAGAGTTTGAATGAACTGAAGGAATAGTGATCAAGATAATCGGAAGAGTCACATATGAAGTAGATATTGGAGGAAAGCATGTCCTTAGACACGCAAACCAGATGCGCAAAGTAATGTCAGGACAGAAGAACGACACGTCAACCTCACAGGACTTGCTACTGGACCTGTTCGAGACAGATCCTGTGACCACAGAAAACGTGCCAGATAGGAGTGACAGTCTCAGAGTTGAAGACCAGCCAGAAGTGTTAGACCCCCGTGATTCCTCCGAGAGTTCTATTTCAGGGAACATTGAACCATCGGATCTAACAACACAAGGTGATGGAGATAGGTTACCGCGTCGCAGGACCGTGACTTTCGCACCATTACCAATCCGCAAATCAGCAAGACAACGTCGTCCACCGAATCGCTACGAACCGTAGATTCTTTTGTTGTGTAGCTGAATTGTTACTTGTTGTTGCGCAGCATCTTCCCGCTTAGGGTAGGTAACAGTTTTGAAAGGGAAGGTGTTGTGGTGGAGATCACAGTAGGTTCAAATTGTCCATAGGTTGATCGGTGCGGCGCGTAACGTTTTGATCTATGCGCGCGTTCCTGAGCGTATAAAAGGAGCCCCCTCGACCACCGGGCAGATCTTCGTCGTCCGGTTCGCCGCCGTCGCCACCATCGTCATCTACCGCCGCCGCTGCCGCTGCCGCCACGCTCGCCGTCGTCGCCGCACCACCACCACCACCACTCGCCTGTATTCTGTTCACCTATTGTGGCATATTTCTGTGAATAAAGGTTTGTAGCTAAGCGTACAAAACAGAAGAAAGAAGTGGGTATCAACGCGATACCCACGTACATAACAAATTGGCGATCAGGACTCGCGCGTGAGCGCTTGAGTCATTTCGCTGCCNCGTCGTCGCCGCACCACCACCACCACCACTCGCCTGTATTCTGTTCACCTATTGTGGCATATTTCTGTGAATAAAGGTTTGTAGCTAAGCGTACAAAACAGAAGAAAGAAGTGGGTATCAACGCGATACCCACGTACATAACAAATTGGCGATCAGGACTCGCGCGTGAGCGCTTGAGTCATTTCGCTGCCGGTCGACGGTTCGCTTCAGGGCTTGAAACCGGCCGAGGAAGCAGGATCGCACCGTGGGTGCTGGAATCCTGCAACGAGTATTTGGATCGCACCGTGTGCTTGAATCTGAATACGAGAAGATACCGAACTCGCTTCAAGACGCTGGAGTGGGCATCAGCTGAGTGTTCGAGATCAATTGTGAGCTGATTGTACTAACTAACTTTTGGAAAATGGACGCGCAAGCGTTGCAAAAGATATTGGAGCAGAACACTCAGCAAATGCAACTGATGCAGCAAATGATGCAGGCGTTATTGAGTGGTGAGATGAAGCCACATCAAGCTGTGGCACCGACACAGCCAACACTGATGTCGGAACTGAACGGTCGAATTAACATGTTCACCTTCGATCCAGATATGGATCGATGCTTCAGTCGATGGTACAATCGCCATCAGGAGGTTCTGATAAAAGATGGTGCATCACTCGCTGAATGCGAGGTTGAGACTGATGTTGGGTAAACTAGATAATGACTCATTTGAGCGCTACAAGCCCCAAATTTTACCCAAGACACCACCTCAGGTATCGTACAATGAGACAGTAACAACGCTGAGAGAGATGTTCGACGTGAAGCAGTCGTTGTTCACATTGCGATTCCAGTGTTTGAATCTAGAGAAGAAAGACTCTGAAGACTTCATGGAGTACACTGGTAGGGTGAACGAAATGTGTGAGTATGCGAACTTCAGTGAAGTGGACGCTGAAGGATTAAAGGCCTTGTTTTGGATTTACGGTCTGAAATCCAACAAGGATAGAGACATTCGACCACGACTGCTTGCCTTTTTGGAGCTAAAGAAGGGACCCACGTTACATGAACTGTACAAAGAGTGTGACCGAATCATGACGTTGCTGAAGACGTCCAAGATGATTGAGAAAGACTCAATTGGAGTAAATGTGGTCAAGGCGGGACCAAGCCACACTGAGCGGGACTCAGAATGTTGGAATTGTGGCAAAGTGGGTCACACAAGCTGACAGTGCCGGAGTAAAGCAAGGAGATGCAGCTCATGGCAAAGGCAAAGGGCACAAAGAGAAAACTGTGAGAAAGCAACACAGCACCGAAACAGATCCAAGTCGAGGACCAGAGCAAAGCCGCACAAGAAAAGTTGCGGACGAGTAGTGCTAGCAGGTAGTGCTGAAGCAAACGTGAATGCAGTGAGGCATTATGTCACTGCAGAAGTCAATGGACACAAAATTGAGTTTCAATTGGATACCAGATCGGACATCACGTTGTTGAACGTGGATAAATGAAAACGAATGGGTAGTCCGAAACTTCATGAATCATGATGCCTCCAATCACTGTGACCCCAGAACTTTGTGTGACCGGCCTTTCTCTACCTTTGTGGTGGTCACTGCTAGGTTTTGCCGCGAGAGTTTGGGATGACCACCATAATTCCAGTCAAAGATGATTCCTTTCTATCCTTATTCGGCAACAGGTTGGAATTCGCTCAATAGGGTCCTCCAAAAGGTAGTGTGAATAAGGCAGTTCCAACTTCTGCTCGTGTTATGCAAAACCTCCATCTGACAAGAACATGAACGTTTCCGCGAATACATGCGCTGGAAGCAGCAGCACCCTTTGTGATCTTTTTGGGAAGTTTTGTCAAATGTAATTCTGGAGCTTGAACGAAATGGTGAATTCGGACGGAGCTGTTCGACTTTCGTAGCGCTTCGGCTCTCTCTATCTGACTAACACTAACATTTCCGTCCATGACTGGCTTGCTAGAGCCCGAATCTAATAGACTGTACAATATCATGCATATTATTCATAGACTTCGAATCTGTTTGGTTCCGTCAGACAGGTGGTCATCACATGTGGTTGTTCCACTGAGTTATCAACGATGACCAATGCTTAACTAGAAGTCCTTGCACACATTCTAATGAAACCCTCATGGCAACACTATTAAAATACGATGAGACGTGACGCATGAGAAACATACGTGGTCACTGGTGTTATTCAAAACTTACAGTTAGATGAGACGGCAAAATCGAATCCATAGAAGAAAAGTCCATTTATTGAAGTGGAATGGTAGTGGCGCCAGTTTTCGCTTATGCTAAGTGAATTTCGCTCATTATCGAAAATGGTATAACTCTGTAGTATCGAACAATTTAGTTAGAGGCGCTAAAGGCGAAAATTCGGGCGAAGAGCTCTTGTCCTGCCGAAAAATAGCGTTGTATTCCCAGGACAATATGATCCTTCCAACAAGAGCTATGCCTTGGTGAAAACTTGAGAATTTCAAACTTCTCCGCATATGCATTTTTTTTCCTGACTGAGTTTATCTTATCGCACTCCTACTCGTCCTTGGTAGTCAAATGCTCTCTGTTCAGAAAGAGATTACGGTTGAGCGACAAGCGAAATTCTGCTGTAAACCGTTATTTTGCGTACTTCAGAGAAGGTCAATGTAGGGAAAGACCAGATGGCTTGAAAGATATTGGACTAATGCGTTGAGCTTCTGTGGTAATGTGTAAAAACATGAATTATTTGATGTATTGTTTTCATTGTCACTCTGGAAGCTTTTCTACCCATACTCGAGAGAGAGAATTTTGAGTGATTTCACTGAAACATTTAAATAAAAAATACTTAATGGTTTCTCCTAAACAGTTGCATGAAATCGTTTCTACAAGAAAATGCTGAGATGTGTTTTTCCTCATGCGAGTGAGCGGCTGTTCTTTACTGAACATCCACATCTGCTGGAAAAAGTCGATTTTTTTATTTTTAGGTTTTTCCCCTCACAATAGGTGAAAGGCCACCAATTCGACAATCGTGCTGGAACCTCACCATAAATCAGTGGCCGCTTCTCCCGCTGCTCTTGTCTTTTTCAGTTACAGATTCTGCGTGGCGGCGACGGCATCAAATCACCAATAACAGTCCTCATACATAGCCACACGTTCAAAGATGCTTCACGATATGGAAGATGGAATCCTTTAGACAACCATAACATGAGGCAAACATAAATGAAAGTACTGATTGTGACTGATCGGTTGACTTGAAGAGGGGTACACATGTGATACAGGTGATATGGTGAACACTGAGAACTTTCAAAAGAACGATTACTCTGAGATAAATACAAACGCTCCTGATTTCGTTGGGGTGAAAATCACACCACCAATGGTGAAGTCGTTGGCTATAGCAAAGTTCCGCTCTCATGTGGCGATCAATAGAATGTGACTTGACAAATATCTATTTGAATTCATTTCCTCTCGAAGATGCATGAGGCTACGAGTAGCATTTTATTGGGGGATAAAATGGTTAAATGGATAACAAAAGCAATTCCGGAGATATAATAGATCGCTCCTCCTCCATTTTTGTTGTTATACCACGTATTTAAGATGGAAATCTGTTGTGAAGGGAAGCTGTCACTTTATGTCCTCGCTTGGCTTTGGTATCTTATCAGTCAATCCTTACTCCTTTGAGAAATGTGGCTATATTTGTTCCATTACGTTCGTTCCTCTCGAAAACAAGGGTACACTACAGGTGAGTGCACCATGTACCATTGTTTTAGTAACACCAGGGACTAATCTGTAACAATCAAACATCTCAGACATTCGCTCGGGAGTCCCGCCTGACAAAATGATGACTCCCGCTCGAGAGTGAGCGAAAACAGCCAGTTTTTGTCCCGCAACATCCCGATTTTGCCCCGCAAGTTCCGACGGGAGACCTGATTTGGTCTCGAAAATGATACCAATATCATGGTGCGGTAGACCGGATTTTGTCCCGAAACTGAAAAACGAAAGAAAACAAAAATGCACGGTGTCCGCAACGCGTATGCGGTCCGTGGGCCAACGCCGGCCGCTACTACCGGATTTCGCATCCGCGTCACTGCCGAGCGCGACGGCCTTCCACGCATCTCGCCCGGTCTTCACGGCCACGGTTCTAACCGGGCCTCAGCAGGACGAGTCCCGTAGGACTCCGCTCCGCCGAGGCGGGGAGTAGACTGAAGCCTACCTGCAGAGTGAGGTCCTTATATACCCCTCATCTGATAAGGGTTACCACGTGGCAATAATAAACCCGCACCATTCTCGGGTTAATCCCGCAACAAAACCAAAATTATGTCTACCGCCGGAGCTCCTGATTTTGTCACGAAAGTGATAAGAAAGCTTTTTGTCAGGCGGAACTCCCGAGCGAATGTCTGGGATGAACCTTTTTCACTATCACTCTGAACTTTTCTGTCCGCGTTGGATCCGAGAAATGGGATCAATCCGCGGTGGATCCGCGCTTGCCTTATAAGCCCGCAAATATCCACGATGGCGAACCGGGAGTGATGTCACTCCCGCGCAATACCCACACATTCCCGCGGTGGATCCGCAGGCTCCAACATACGGTCATTTTTGGATGCAACACCCGCGCAGGAAGAGTTAGCTCCCGTTGGCAGCAATAAAATTACTACTCAAACAAACCATCGCTCGGCGCGCGCAAAAATCTCGCTGCCCGCGCAGGTAAGGCCCCCGGAACTAGCGAGATTGGCGCGCGCCGAGCGAGCGACATTGGTGCGCGCGCCTAGCGAACTCGACGCGCGCGCCTAGCGGTTGGTTCCATTGGCGCGGAGAGGCCGTCCCCTTCCCGAGTCTTCCATGCCTGAAAAAAAACCACCATCATCGAAACTCACTAGATTTTGTCAATGTCGCCGCTTCCAGCTTTTTTGAGATCGTTTAACAACGATTCGATTGTTAGCTGATCCAGCTTATTTAGTTTTCTTATTTGCAGATGAGAGTGGCCATCCTTTTATCCCTCATATCATCTTCCTACGGTAGTACCCAATCTGTTGGGGTGACAGGCAAGGTCTTTTGCAAGAACAAACCTCTTGGACGTACTGCTTTACAATTGTTTGATAGATGGCTGAGTAAGTACTACATACATGTCTTTTCCCTAAGTATGCATGAAATATACAGTCCTTGTCGAAAAAAAATAGACGGATTGCGGTTTCTTAGTGTTGCGGCTGCAGAATCGCGGCTAAGCTTACTCGACCCTCTCACTTGAAACATGATCTCTCCGCATCCCTCGTTCAGGCCCCGCCGCGAGGGTGCAGTCACGCAATCCGTCTATTTTTTTGACAAGGACTGTATCTAGCAGAACATGAAAGATTTGAATCATTTCAGTCTTAAGCGACAAGTTGATGACCACTGGTTTATCCGATGAATCCGGTTCCTTCATGATCAGGGGAACCACTTCGGGGTTTTTTTCGATCCGACCTGAGCTACGGATCTACCACAGATGTAATTACAACGGGGTGAGAACTTGTTCAAATCTTGAGTAGTGGGTCAGAAGTCAAAAGGTTGTCGCTTTTGTAACTCCTGGGTGGAGCAAAACTTAGGATAAGTAGCTACGGCAATGCTTTTGTTCAACATCCACTTCGCCTACTCTTTCGCCATGTTTAGCTTTTAGCTGTCAAGGAGACAGAACGACCACTGATTTATTTGCGCGCGGCCTCACTGCTAACGCTTTTGCGGGCTGTTTCAGAATTCTCCTTTCACCTCCTGAGCTATGCTTTTTTTCGAAGTTTCGTGACCATCACCTGGTCAGAATTGAAAGCTCGTATTTTCCTGGAAGTGCTTTTTCACGAAGAGCTTCTGGGTGCTTACAAAACGACTCCCAGGCCAAATGCAGAGCTAACACCAAATCCGACTTTTAGCGTATTATTGCGGAGAAAGAGTTTAAAAGATGGGACAGTACAAAAACCGTGTTTTGCCTCATCGCACTATGTCGTCAGCAGAAAACAGGAGAAAGGGTAATCAAGGACTATTTCTAGATTTCAGATAGCTCAGGTCTTGCTCCTCGTAATTGTTGCCTATCTACCTTCTGCAGTAATGTAGTTATGAGCTTCCGAAACTTCATTACTAGGTTGCGGCCACTTATTGCGGAACAACCTAATATCATTTCGAAACATACCACAGCTCATAAACCATGCTATAACGAGAAATCCGTGTAGAATGTATGTAGAAAATGAAGTCTAGATGTCAGTTCTCGTAATGAGGCATTGCACAGGGTGCGCTAAAATTATTGGTACCACCAACGCGCTGCGATTTTCTTCATTACTCCTACGCTTTATGGTGTTCTTGAATTTCGTTGTATTTTTCCTATTGCTCAGCTGTTATAAGCCTTGTTCATCTTACTTGAACTGTCCTCCATCATGGGTCAGCCCTATAGCCATTGTTCTGCTCGTATTGTCAGGCATTACAAGTATGGTCAGGCACGTACGTTTTGTTACCGTTCAAGAGTTTGCTAGAACGTCATCTATAGAACTATACGAATTACCAAGGTCTTGAAAACAAGTAATTGTAGTTCTACCGCCACAGGATGCCACTGGGAGAAAATCGGGGCAAAAATCGAAAGAGGACTTGATGTGACTGAACGTACAGTGGGCGTCAATGGCGGTGACCCGTCTGCGGCCTCGAACAGAACGCGGCGCGACCGCACCGCTCGAGCGAGAACCCTCTCCGGGACACCAAATTATGGGATTTTCTTGATAGTCAGTTAGTTTTCTTGTTAATTATCATCGAATATGATGAACAACTTTCAAGAAAACCCAGATAAGCCACTGCGGCGACGATTTTAGCGTGAGCGGTGCGGTCGGCGCCGCGTGCTTTGCGAGGCCGCAAACGGGTCACCGCCATTGACGCCCACTGTATTTCAATCCATCACTTTCGTCAAATGTAATTTCTAGTGACTACTGTGGAGTGGTCAGTGGAAACACATATGACGAAGCAGTTGAAGATAAACAGTTACGACGAGAACAGGGGTCCTGCGACAGAAAAAATCACAAGATGATTCAGGAATGGCTTTGACACACCTTTTTTTGGACTACCAACTTCAATAAGCGGACTCGTAACTCTATCGATCTTCGCTCACCAAATTACTACATTCGGAAGATTTCCCTGAGTCAAATGTATAATTGAAGCCATGTTATTTATATCCTTAGAGCTTACTTTCGCAAAACCTCGCGAAAGGTGGTGAAGGTGGTAACGAAAACTTGTGTGCCGCGCACGACTCGCTCCCAGTATTTCGGAAGCTTTGTGGCGTCACCAGTGAAAGAGGATTCGGAGTATAATGGGAATTATTGTTTGTATAACAGCATTAAACACCGTATTTAAGAGGTCTTCTAGAACTCCGTTCGGGATGGTGTATTTACCAGTACCCATAATTTTGGCGCACCTTGTAACAACGTGCTCAAGTGTGAAGTATGTGCAGAACCTTTTTATAACAACTTCTCAACATTCATCGTTCCACTGTAGTCATGATTATAGTGATTCTGATGTGCAACTAAGTCAAAAATACTAGAGGTAATTCGTCTATTTTAGCTATAGTGGCTGCCAATTTTGCCGATCGCGTACATAGGTTCAGTTGCAAAGAGGCCTGTCCTAATCTGGCATCTCGTGACTCTGGTACGAAACATTTCATTGCTGCAGTATCCATTTACAACTCCTACTTTTTTAATGTATGCCGTGTAGCAAATTTACACTTTCCTGAACGTCAGCATAAGATCTACATTTTGAATGCATTCTAAAAGAAGTAGGTAGTGTAAGATATTGTTCTGATGAGAACCGCAAGAATGATTAATTGAATCACAACAGTTGGACTACAGAAAGTCAAATTTTGGACTGAGTGGAGGCGCAGCAAAGTCTCGTATCCACATTACTGCTCCCCCCC
>JARK01000488.1:0-15325 GCA_000688135.1 Ancylostoma ceylanicum
GCCGCTTGCTAATAAATTCATCTGCTACGTCTCTCTTCGCCAGAAGTACAAAACCCACTGAACCACTCGCATAATAGTTTTCGGGCAAAAGACCCAAGAGACTCTCGCATCCACTGTACAGTTGCTTCAAAAGGTCCCTCCCATGTATATAATGTGCGGTTGGGACTTAGGAAAAAAACACAACCACGTATCCCTCCAACAATACTTTGAGCACTGACTTCACCTCTGTGTTTTCGCGATAACTGCAGCAGGGAAACACTTGGTGGTTCTCGATCCAAAGAAGGACAACAACAGGAAATACTGCTAGCAATAAAATTGCCTTCACTTAAGGTCATTTTCGAAAAATTAGTACCTTTCAATTCGTTCTCTACCAAAATTTTCTGGCAAGAAATCGTGACAGACCTCATCCGGCGGCCACGCTGATGGCAAGCCCAGCACTTTCAGGACTAAATACATCCCAGCTGCCGACATCTTTGCCGCAGAAACCTGTACTTTTGGTGGAATATAGAGGACACTTTGGGCATTATTCGCAAAATTTTTCATGTCGGTTCTCTCTTCCAGCAGAGGGTTACACCAACTAATGTGGTGAAATGTTGTCATTTTGGATAATTCCTTTCAAAAATTATCTTAGCCA
The DNA here is from genome assembly GCA_000688135.1 of Ancylostoma ceylanicum. NCBI lineage: Eukaryota > Metazoa > Nematoda > Chromadorea > Rhabditida > Ancylostomatidae > Ancylostoma > Ancylostoma ceylanicum. The sequence goes on from JARK01000488.1 coordinate 635, forward strand.
ATACTATAGCTCAGAAGTGTCCGTGGATTGTCGCGGTCACGTTAATTAAAGTTGTTACATTTTGTCAAAACAATTGCATTTGTTGCAAATCATTGTATTCGTTGCAACATAGTGCACTTATTTTGACATTGTCATTGCATTTTTTCGATGCATTGCATGAACTTCAATGCATTTAAAGCAATGCAATGGCAGAAAGTGAAATTGTAGTCTTTTTCTGTTTCTTTTTTTTAATTTCATCTTTTTTTTAATTTCAAAAAATGAAATTTTTTGTCTCTTTTGTATTTTTAAAGAAAATTTTGCGGTGCATTGCATTTTCTGTCACTGCATTGGTTTAGCCCATTGACGACCGCGCCCGTTTTCGCGTGTCTGGCGTGTGGGACCAACGCCCCTTTCGACAGCGCCGCAACCGCGTGGTTTCGCTCAATTACTATAACAATACTAAAGCAAAAACAGATAGTTTCACAAAGCCAATTAGGAATCTAGTTTTCGAAGATTTCTAGTCCCACTGGACAAAAAATGAGAGCATTCAACCGTATCTTCCCTACTCTAAGTCTGCATGAAGTTGGATTAAGACGTTTCTTGTCTTATTAGGAAAGATACCCAGAGAATACACTCCTCCAGGCCTTCACTTCAACGAAGAAATGAGCGTAAGGTATAGTTAAGTGTTTATGTGCAACAAAATTGGACATGCGTTTGGATTTTATAGCTTCATCGCCCATCAAATGTAACCCATTTAACCTCCTTTTCAAAAAATCCATCCTTTACACTCTCTATTTTGGAACAAAAAGTTGGTATGTCTCGAGGCACAGCTTACAGAACACTGTTTAGAAGTATTCCATCAACTTGGAGTGAAAATGCAGCGGAATAATGTGAGAATGCGGTCCAGAAGTTGATTAGAAGAGCGTGGCTCACCGGTGAGCCGCACGGTCCCACGCGAGCGAAAAAGCGCGGCTCACCGGTGAGCCACACGGTCGTCAAAGGGTTAAATGCATTGCATAAACTGCAATGCATTTAAAGGCAGCACCCACGGAAATTTTTGTGTTGGAGATTTCGAGGAATTTCAAGGTTTTCAGGGACGATGAACTCATAAGCAGTGTTGAAACAGCGTGAAACACAACGGAAGGCGAGAAATGAGGGCGCTGTTTCCCATGCGTCCGCAGCGCGGACGTGTTTTCCGCTGAGGGTATACGCGCGCATCGTCGTGAATTCTTGTGGGTGGTGCGCATTCCATACCCTACACTGTACAATATTCCATATACAACATGATACATTAGGCTAGACCACTTGTAGCATGCCAAATCAATAGCGTTAACTGGCGTGGCGGATACCAAAATGGCCACGCTCGGCCCTGTGTCTACGGCAGCTTCTCCATAGATAGGCCGCTTTTCCTGTGTTCAAGTTACCATTGTGATTGTCTGGCAGCCGACCACACGGAAAACGACTCACCTCAGAAGTGAGATTTCCGTAGGTGCTGCCTTTAAAGGCAGCAAGCACGGAAATTTTTGTTTTGGAGATTTCGCTGAATTTCGGGGTTTTCAGGAACGATGAACTCATAGGCAGTGATGAAACAGCGTGAAACGCGCCGGAAGACGGGAAATGAAGGCGCTGTTTCCCATGCGTCCACATCGCGGACGAGTTTCCCGCTGAGAGTATACGCGCGCATCGTCACGAATTCTTGTGGATGGTACGCAATCCATACCCTACACTGTACACTATTCCATATACAACATGATACATTGGGCTAGACCACTCGTAGCATGCTAAATCAATAGCGTTAACTGGCGTGGCGGACACCGAAATGACCACGCTCGGCTCTGTGTCCACGGCAGTATCTCCACAGATAGGCCGCTTTTTTTCGTGTTCAAGTTACCATTGTGATTGTCTGACACCCGACTACACGGAGAACGACTCACCTCGAAAGTGAGAATTTCCGTGGGTGCTGCCTTTAAAGCAATGCAATGACAAAAAATGCAATGCATCGCCAAAAATGCAATGCATTCGTTTTTGGTTTAATTACCCAAGTTTGAGGTACTTCAACGCATTGCGTCGTATCCGTCGGTGAGAAAAAAGGTCGGCATTATTCCATCAGGTTGTTACATAAAATTCGATGTATCAGATTCAATGCATTGATAAAAATGCAATGTGTTGACAAGAAATGCAAAGCATTTCCACGAATGCAATGCATTTGCTCTCGATTTAATTACCCGTCACTGTAGCCAAGTTTGAGGTACATCTCAACCAATGCATAGCACTAGACTACCAGTACACTCCACACGAAGTATAGTACCCTGTCTCGCTGTTGCCAACGACTGCAGCAGCAGTGCCCATCGCTTGTGGGCGCAGCGTCGCCACGGTCGCCGACATTGGCTACGGTCGATCGCCAACATTGGCGTCGGTCGCAGATGTTGGCGAATCGCTGGCATCTGTAGCAATTCTGTGTCTCGATTGCCTGCCCTGGCCCAGTCGCGTTGGTCGGAATGTGTATCATCGTGAGAGAAAATCGGGCATTACCAGGCAGCTGTGATTGGCGCATTCAATCAATGTACAAATCATAGTGGCTTAGTAATGCCACATTTCCCCTCACGATGACATACACCCCGTTGGTCGCCGATCTTCCCGATCGACGGTCGCTGTCGCAAGCGACGACGTCCAGTCAGTTCCAGCACCCATCATGTCGCTCATGTTGTGATGACGCGATTGGAAGCGAAGCCGTCGCTTCGAGCTGTTGCGCCTTGCCAAACTTCGCAAACTTACGTACACGCAGAATTACACAAATAGCTCGATTTGGCATAAGCGTCAACGACTATGCATTTTCATGATAAAACGTCTAGCCCCGTAAGTTTTAGGCCGAAGCAGCAAGAAAATCAAAGAAACAACAGCCAACTCCATCCTACGAGATCGATGCAATTATCACGTCGCGTCTGCTAGCAGGCGCGACGTCAATTCGGCCCATCGCGTCTTATTTCAAGAAAAAAGTATAAACAGGACGCGACGTCGCTCAACGACGTCGCATCGCGAGAGCAGACGCCATCTACCACATCGCGACCTCTGTTTGCGCAGGCACCCACTCGGGACTCATCGCATTTGAACACGAGTATAAACACTCCTAATGTCGGCGACCACGGCGACGCTGCGCCTACAAGCGATGGGCACCGCTGCCGCAGTCGTTGGCGACAGCAAGACAAGGTACTATACTTCGCTTGAATGTAATGGTACCCTAGTGCTATGCACTGGTTGAGATGTACCTCAAACTTGGCTACAGTGACGGGTAATTAAATCGAGAGCGAATGCATTGCATTCGTGGAAATGCGTTGCATTTTAACACATTGCATTTTTGTCAACGCATTGAATTTAGTGCAGTACAACTGATACATTGAATTTCATGAATAGAAATTTTGTGATTTAATTAAAAATTAAAATTAAAATTTTTAATTTCAATTAAAAGTTAAAATTTTATAATTGAATAATTAAACCGAGACGGATGCGTTGCATTTTTGTCAATGCGCTGAATCTGATACATCGAATTTTATGCTACAACCTGATGAAATAATGCCGCCGTTTTTTCACACCGACGGATACGACGCAATGCTTTGAAGTAATTCAAACTTGGGTAATTGAACCAAAAACGAATGCATTGCATTTTTGGCAATGCGTTGCATTTTTTGTCATTGCATTGCTTTAAATGCATTGCAGCTTATGCAATGCATCGAAAAAACTGCAATGACATCAAAATGAATGCACTATGTTGCAACGAATGCAATTGTTTTGACAAAATGCAACAACTTTAATTAACGTGACCGTGACAATCCACGGACAATAGGTACTTAAATTGACGGTACGCTCTATCTCTTTTTACAGAACCACCTCGACCTCGTTTTATTGTATTCCTGGTTTATCCGTTTCACAGTTCGAACAAGGCGTTGTGTTTGCAACATTCTATTTTTTAGCGCGGTTTCATTCTGTTCTATACACGAGCTTGCTTGTGTAATAAATTATTATTATTAACTTTACTTTATGACGCTGCCATTTTACTCAAAGGCTGTGACACTGTGTCAAATGCTAAAAATATGTTGGTAGCAATATATGCAACACAAGCAACAGCATTGCCGCCAATTGTTTGCCGAAGTTGCCAGGGAAAATTTCTGTGAAAGTTTTGGCCAAAGACTTTGTTGTCACCCTGTAGAGATTGACATCTTGCTTTTAAACATCCTAATGATTTTTCTAAGTTTTGCAGTGCACGTCATCAAGTGGTCAACCTGTGCGATATTCTCGTGAATGGTGTCATTCATTGAATGTGCCATTCTTTCGATTTTCTCCAACAATGCAAACAGGAGTTCAGCTTGACACCACAGACCTTGATGTTCTCATTCAGATGCTATGGGAGACTGAGGTAATGATATTCTTTTGCATGGTGACGGAGCCATTGAACCTCGTCTTTGCTTCTGTCGAAGAATCATCTGCGTTCTCTTACTCTTCCTAACCCAGACATACCATAATTTGTGCCTGTATAAATATAAACACATGGCGGACCATAAGTTATTGCACCTCATTTGTTGAGTTTTTTTTCGAGCAGTTTCAGTGAATACACTATCATTGCTGCACTCAGCTTATCATTATTCCACTAACTCCATCATCATGTCTTTCCCCTGCCAGTGATCGGGTAGAGCTGTATCGCTAGACGTTTCCCAGAGGAAAAGCTGGTGTCCCAGATTTTTCATGCGATAATGTTCCTTTCCCTGACATATCAATTGAGAACTACTATGCATTGCATTATTGGGAGGTTGAAAAGTAGAAGAAATCTCTGCGTAGAATAACTTAGGGTACACCTCCTTGTACATGGTCTCATGTCTCTCACTACAGGGTGCCCCATAGGTTCTTGTACACAATATTTAGTGTGCCTCAGCTGTTGGATTCAACGTAATGGAATGACCTCTATGGCTGCACTGAGCCAACTCAATAGCAACTCAAAACACCTATCAGATCAGGGATACGTCTCCATTTGCTTTTGTAATAACTCAAAGTTGAGAGAGCCTCGTGGCGCGCTGGTGTATCTGGTATAAAACCTCTCGAAGCTTTACCTCAGCTTTATGCTACGAGTCCAAACTTATGTATGATATAGCATTTGATTCGCTCTAAAGAATAATTGAGTACGGCTATCCATCAGAATCGGGTTGGCGTTGTAAAGGAGTTCGTTCTGAGCACGAGATTTCGATCGCGCAGCATTCCGTGAGGCGCACATGGCACAGAGCTGATTCTAAGCTTCACAGAAGCGTCATCTTTGCGCTGTTCAACTTGAGTTGGAAGCAGCAAGGTGTCATCTCTCCAAAAATACTCTCCGAGTAAAATCCAGAGTAATTTTGATATTGTGGTTCATAAAAAACTGGAAAAAATTGCTCAAACACGCCCTCTTCTTGAAAATTTTCTAGAATTTCTGAAAGGAAGGGAAGATGGGATACCAGTACATCCGGTGAATTCCTCGATGTCTCCTCCGTCTACTCCAACGTTTTGGTGAGAAACAATTTGATTTGCTCTGAGTAGCGCCTTTCGTTCGAAGAGACAGTGTCACTGCGCGCCAAACCGTGCCGCGAGCAGCTCACTTTTATCTCAAGTTTGAGTTACTACGGAAGCAAGTGGCGACATATTCCTGTTCTGATAGGTGGTTTGCGTTGCTATTGAGTTGACTCATTTTCGCTCTAGAGGTCATGCCATTATGTTGAATTCAACCGCTGTGGTGTTACTAAGTATGTATGGTGTGCAAGAACTTATGGTGCACCTTGTAAGAGGTACCATTTCGTATCTAGCTGCCTAGCTGATCTCATTCCTTTAGAGCGCCTGTGTTGTACTTGTTGTATTTTGTACTTGTATTTCTAAGAAATGTTTCTTTCCGTCTTACTATGTCTGAAAAGGTCGACATAATTCTGACCTATCATTAGAACATCTTCAAACACCTCCACAGGGCAGGTTGGCAGATTTCTAGGCTCGCTATGAACACAAGGGAAGCCCTTACGGGGCGTCGGCCTGATCGGTAAAAGTGCCTCTGTCAAGAATTATCTCATCACGTGTACTTCCTTTCTCACCTGAGATTTATATGTCTTCCTTATTTTCAGTGCTATATACGAGGACAAGCCAAGTTCGAGTTGCAACAACTGGCAAAGTTCCTGCTGATGAAACCTCTCCCAACAGAAGAGGGAAAGTTAGCCATCGGCTCCACCGCTGACAGTATATGACAATTTCAACAAAGAATCATTTCTATTAAGTCACTGATATTCTCAAATGCATCCACTGTTAAATTTCCAGAAAATCCGTTTTATTTAGTATTACTTGTGGCAAGTGGATACATAAAGATAGTAAATGAGGTCGGTGGTGCGACTGTGAAGGAAGCAGTATTCATTAATAGTGTATCGTTATGACACAATACAGGGCACAATAATAAGTGACATAGTATCGGCAGATCATTAGAATAAATGAACTCTGGCGAGTTCCGACGATGGGCTTAACGGCCCCAGGCTCCAGGCGTTCGGCGGGTGGTGGTGCTCTGTCGAATGCCGTCAGCGCGGTCCGTCTGTTCTTGCTCCAGCTTCGTCCCTCGGCCCTTTGTAGGGTTGCGCTATCATCGATTTGCCCTGAATGCATCAAGCTATCAAAAAATTCCTCGATCGGCATGCAACTTTGAGTTTCTTTAGACTCTCTCACTCTCTCGCGGCAGCCTTGGAATGTGAGCTGAGATCACCTACAAGATGAAACTGTGTAAGAACAATTATTAGGTTGTGTACAAATAAATTGCGTTTTTTGCGCATCAATTTTTAATCTGTTCTGTTTTCTATGTATCATTCATATAATGTCCATATTGTTGTATATCATTCTGAAGCATATCTGATGATCTTCCGTTTTTTGATTACCGTTTTCTTCCAATCTCACTCTTGGCTAATTTCAGACCGAATGTTCATGATGCCCTCTTTTTAGTGCAGTTTCGGATTTGAAAAAAGTTTCAGGGGCTAAATTTCGTTCAACTACTGCGAAAAAGGTGTGCAGTTATTGCGATGGACCCACTTCTTATCGACATCACGAACCAATCAAGGAAAGGCTTATTCTTGTGTCGCAAAGGCAGCTCCGATGAGATCTAAGGGAGCTTGAGCTTCTGTTCAGCTTTGAATTCATAGGGCACACAATGATTCATCTTCTTCACCTTTTCAAGTTTTTCCCAGCGCTCGGCGACGCTCGACCATGACACTTAAAGTTCTCCCCTAACTCATGAGCACCTTTCGTGGATCCCTCTCCGCCAGTAATTTCAGGCCGTCGTCGTTAATTTCATGGATCCAACCTCGACTCTGTCCATCTTGAATGCTCATGCCTCTCTAATGGAATTTGTGGAACCGGAACTGATTAGTGTGAAATGAAGTGGCATCTTGTCTCCACACTTTCGCAATATTTTCATGTGCCACCGCAGCTTCCTGTTTAAGTTAGAACTCAGGAAGCAAAATGATACGAATTTATTCCTTGTGATCATCTTGATCATTCGTCTTGAAGTTGGCCAAGAATAAGAATTAGAACAAATGAAGATGAAAGAAAGAACGCCCATCAGACAAGCTTTAAAATGATATACAACAGTGTAAACATTGAATGAAAAATACACAAAAAGCAGTGGGTTAAAAATTGATGTGCGGAAAACGCAATTTATTTGTACACAACCTAATACTTGCGTGTTATGCAAATACACGAAGTGTCTACGCATCCCAAAGTTAATGTGATCTAAAGGAAACTGACAACTGTTCCGTATTATGGTAGCTTTGCTACGTCTCACCCGCTTGAGTAAAATCATGCAGATTCCGCCGTTTCAATCTTCTTTTAGTGCTCGCTTTGCTCACGCGACTCTATTGTTTCCAAGGAATAATATTTATGAGATTGTGAAGAAAGATGACGTTATTGCTCGATAATTCGATAATTCCACCGTTCACATATTAATAGGGTGTTGAATTTGGAATGCGCGCTGAAGTTTCGACGTCATTACGGACGTTTTGCCACATATTTTTTGTCAAACTTTCAACACCACCTGAAAGAGCAATTCATGGAGTATTTTCTTCACATACAGCTCATCGAGCCTTCTACTTTCTTTATTTTTTGAAGGAATTTATAAGGGGACCGACAAGATCTCAGAATTTCCGTTCACGGAATTCATGCTGTTGAAGTGCGTAAAACTGCAGCGGAGCACCACCACAGATCATGCAAAGAATTCAGAGAATTTTTGCTGTATCAATTGGCCAAGCTCATGCGATAATAGATCACTCGAAAATGGCCCCGAACTTGGGTGACTGAACCGAAATCGTGGCCGCAGATTAACTCCTCGACTCTCCTGTTTTGCAAATCTGGAATCGGGAGCTGCACTCTGAACCACCTAATGGCTCAGACTGCGCTATCAGGTGACCATTTGCTTGCGTTGTTTAAGCCTTACATGAAGCAGAGAAACTTCAAAAGTGCTCCGAAACCAAAACTTGGGTGAGCCGCCAGTTCAGATCACGGCGCTGCGCATACTAATACTCCATTGAACTTGGATTGGGACGTTGCCCCTTTGTTTTTAAAAAATAATTTGTTCCATGCAAGAACGCGCATTTCCAATGTAGCACCCTAATATGACGTGTGATCATGCAAAAAAAAGCAATGATTTCTCCCTTCCACTTTAGTTCCGTATTCTTTCATGGCGGACTCTTCAAATATCCTTTATCACTAAGTTGCAAACATGCACCGTCTCTCCTAGCTCATTTGTTAAATGGAATGAAAAATCACACCGTTTAACAGTGTTAAACGAATATGGCTGTCCTTCTATTTCTTTGACTACAGAGTCAAGCACAACACATGATTTGGGTTTTCATACCATCTTTTGAGTCCATGCAAACTCGTGGAGTCTGAACAGACGCTCATTTGGTTTCCGGCCTAACATACCGCGCCTCTTTGGCTAGAAGGTTGCATAAATTCTGCTTGAAAAGGCGAACACATTAACAATGGGTTTTGATGAATTAGCAAACTCCACAGGTAAATAGGGCAAACTGCAAAACTTCCCTGCTAGATCAGTGGAGCTAACGTTCACCCATCTTATCAATTTTTGGGTCAATTCAAGCACTCAGAATCGAGTATTTCTACTCAAGAACTCAAAAAATCTGCTTCCCCTAAGCTGCCGCTTAGCGGCGATTGTCTCAAACCCGTGTTCCACTTACCTATGGGGCAGTTAACCTCAAAAAAAATCACTGTCATCCACAAGAGGCGTAGCTTCGTCGCGCTTCCCTGATGACAGTGATTTTCCGATTTTTGACTCAGTCCTCTCTTCATACTGGCATCAAAAGTGATTAAGGAAATGAAAAATCACATCACTTGGGACTCGTTGGGCTCGGCGCAAATGTGGCAAATTTGAGAGAAACTAACACACCTTTTACTCAGCGCAGTACGCAATACGTTAGTAATTTGTAAATGTAATTGTATAAGCTGGGATTTTCTATGCCAGTATAGTTCTCTTTCAATTTTTCTCGACTACAAAGTCAAGCACAACAAATATTTTGTGTTTTCACACCCTCTTTTGATTTTGCCCCATCCGAAGAAGTCTGTACGGAAGTTCATTTGGTTTTTGACCTGGTATGCAAAAACTGCTGGCGAAAACGTATGTCAGCTCAGAAATTTCCTTTGTAGATCAGCAGATACAGCTTTCAGCCATGATGTTCTCTCTTTCCTGGTTGATGTGGGATATAGGGTTCTGAGTGGTATAACCACTTAGAACCCTATATTCTATTCAATAGAAAAACAACATACCCCCTCGGTTTCTCTGCTGTGATGAGCCTCCCCGCGGCAGGCAGACTACAGGGTGGCGCATAATTACTGCCCCATCATTGCGCAAGCGCAAAATTTGACCTACCTTACAGATTCAAATCTGCTTTTTCTTGTTAGGTTCGGCATATCATTTTGCTTATATATGCTCCACATCAGTTGGCTTGTCTCACTTTCAAAGAAATGACAAAGCCATCATCACACCGTTCCGCAATTCTGGAGATGCGTCGAAGGAAAGTGGCACCTTCGAAAATTTGTTGTTGACTCAAAGTGAATAGGAAGCTGGTGTACCGGACTCTGAAACGAGGGATGACGGATGATCTTCCAAGAACAGGCCGTACTGTATTGGTGAGAATTACCCGCATGAACAAAATTGTGAAGAAACGTTTGGGGAGAAATCCGTGCCGTAGCATGAGAAAGATGGCAACTGAGCTGGGTGTCTCACGGAAAAGCCTCCATAGAATTGTTGAGGACAAGCCTTGGATGCGAGCTTACGAGCTCCGAATGTTGCATAGTTTCAGCGAGAGCCAGTAAGCTGCCAGAGTGAAAACATGCCGGGTGTTCCTTGAGAGGGCCGTCGGTGGTTGCCACATGAGGATGCTTTTTACGGATGAGAAACTGTTCACAATTGAGCAGATGTGCAATTCTCAAAATGATAGATTGTACGCAGGAAGTAGTGGAGAAGCCGATACAGCAGGCCGGATCGTATCACGCAACTTGCATCCAGCATCTGTGATGGTTTTTGCTGGAGTGTCAGCGACCGAGCGAACCCCCTGTTGTTTTTTTGTGGAAAAAAACTGTCAGGAACAAAAACGTATAATTGGGAATACTGAAGAATCATCTGCTTCCGTGGGCCACTGAGCACTACGAAAACGACGATTGGACCCTGCAACAGGAAGGAATACCTGCCCATAGGGCTAAGTCCACCCAAGATTGGTGCCTCGCCAACCTCCCGGACTTGATCAGTGCCTCCGAATGGCCGGCCAATTCACCTGACCTGAATGTCCTGGACTTCTCTATCTGGCGATGCTGGAACAGAAGGTCTGCCAGAAAAAAACGCCAGTGTTCAGGCGCTGAGAAAGTCTCTGGAGAAAGCCTGGAACGAAATCCCACAAAATCACGTTCGGGAGGCGGTGGAGGCATACCCTGAGCGCCTGAAGGCTGTCATCCGCGCCAAAGGAGACAACATTGAATGATCTCTTGGTTATCGTTTCGTCAAATGTTAGTAAACAGTTGGTGAAGAGATCGTCTGGATTGATTCGTTTGTAAGTCCTTTATGTGCTCTTTATTATGGGACAGTAATTATGCGCCACCCTGTATTTTGCAACAGCTTCGCCGTTTATTGTGTAAAGGGGATAATCATCAGCAGAAAGAAAACGCTGCCGCCGCGAGGCCGAAACGCGTGCGTTTGGGTTGCGTCAGAGATGCGTCCGGTTCTCTCCTTCATCATATAGGCGCATGCGCGTCAAACGCCTCTACTAAAACGCCTCTACGTATGTAAATTGCCCTATTCGGAACAGTGATTTTTTATGGGAACAGTGAACGTACCGCAGGCTTGCTATCTTTGGTGTTGTTCTATGGCGTTGTCCGTTCACTCGACATGAAATTCTGTGGAACGGGAAGGGGCTTCGAGACAGAAGAATTGTGCAAGAAAAAGTTAGTCGCTCAAAAAAGCAGTCGCGCTGAGACATTGTCAGGTCATGTGGCATGGCATCACATCCACTACTAAACAAATCTGCCCACATGACTCCTTCTAGTAAGATTGATTGAGAAGGCACGAATTTCGTAAAGTGGGGATCTAGATAATAATATCCCTGTTCCGAAGAGGGACATTATCATTGGTGAAAAAAATTTCTAGTTTTTGGACTTATTAGTTTAATTTTGAAGGCTGTTGTGTAGAAAATTCGAACTAGTTTTACGCAGCCATATTATTGCATTCGTTCACTCAGTCATGAACGAGAAAAAACAAAGTATGGAGGAGGTCGAGGCAGAAAGAGAAAACAGACATGAAATCATCTTCAATTATACATACATATGTACAGTAGGCGTCGATGGTGGTGGCCTTTCCGCAGCCTCGAAAAGCACGCGGCGCGACCGCGCCACTCACGGTGGAATCGTCGCCGCTGTGGCGAATGGGGGAATGGGAGATAGTTTTCAATCAAATTTGATGTTAGCTAATAAGAAAACTAACTATCAAGAAAACCGCATAGTTTGTTGCCCCGAAGAGGATCCTTGCTCGAGCGGCGCGATCGCGCCACGTGCTTTCCGAGGCCACGGAAAGGCCACCGCCATCGACGCCCACTTTGCAAAGGCCTGTTTCTTCTGTTTTTGTTTAACCTCACTTCGTTCAGTCCACGTTTCTCTAAATGTGAATTGATATCATGAAGTATTATCATGAAGCGGACTCTGCATCACAGCTTGAGTGAAGGCCGCATTGACTGATTAACTGTCTAGCACATCTTCATTGAGATTACCTCTGAGAAACCAGTAAAGTGAGTTTTTTCCGTGAATACGCCAAATGAGGGCACTATTAGGAGAAAAGCAGGTTCAAGCAAAGATTACGGAAAACGAGACTGATACTTGCCGCGTTAGCTGCGACAGTGTGGCAACGCCCACAAACAACATTTTCTCATGAATCTCGTTGTAGTACTGTTCCTCGCTTGCTTTACCTGTATAAATGGAAGTGTGAGGTGAGCTCATCTCTTTCTGTTTCGAATTTTGAAAAAACTGTTTGATAGTTCGAAGAGCTTCTCCTAAATCATCCTTATGTTCCCTGATGGGCAATTTGTAGTGAAAACGTGGGATGCATAAATTTGCGAAAGACTCTAAAGGAAGCCAAGTGGAGAAGGCGCCTATGGCATGAATAAAAACCCGACCCAAATGCCGCAGAAACAATCTTCTGATCTGTGTCATATACATACATCGTAGTAATTACTGTAGGTGGAAACTATTTATTAGGTTGCTGCAAAATCGATGTCGAATTTTGACAAGTGACCTACTGTCATAACTCAGCTTGAACTGGACGCTTGAATCAGCATATCTTAACATCCTCACGCTGTACCTCGGTTCCATTAGGTCCGACGCTAAGCTTTTTGGACCAAGCAGAAATTGACGAAACCGTTTTTGCTAAGATTTCACGCAGTTTTACCGAATTTTACGCGCTAACATTGCGACTTATTCTTTCTCTCGAGGATGAAACCAACCGTTTGAATTTAAAGTCATCTGTAGGAGAACATTCCGCTGAGTAATGTATAATATATAAAGGAGGTCCTCGATCTCCGCCTGCGTCTTCTTCCAGTGGGTGCGAAGTGTGGTCTTGTGCTATTATGCAACACTAGAGGATGAATCGATGGGAATCCAATTGCTGAGTTATTCCACCAAGCTCATTTCGTCCACGTCGCCAAAAATATTATGCTAAAATCGTGGACCTTAAGGCCGCCTTCAAGAGCCTCCATCTGTGCTTTCAGAACGGCGTTGACGTCATGGAAGCTTAGTCCACAACTCTGAGACACGTATCTCCAAATCTTGATCATTTGGGCCAACATTGTGCTATTGCTTTGACTAGCATTTCCTTTCGCATAACATGACATCATTACATCTCCAGGCTGCTACGTTGTTAACGAGTCTGATCCACAAGACAGTTGGAGATGAATTTTAGCGAACGACTACACTTTGATTCACCTTCTAGGAAGCCAATAAAAGTGGGCAGACTAGAATGAGAATAAAATGGCAGAAAGTGCGGGGAATTTTCTTTCAAACTAGTGCAAAATATTTGAATGAAACATCGCTTCTCATTCCAAAGTATTACTCCGGAATTGTGGTTCAAAAGTCCGACATTGATATTGCAACAACCTAATATGTACCGAAACTAAATGTTGAAGCGAACGATGAAACCAAGTGTTCCAAACTCACTCTATCGCAACATAATTACCACTTAGAAATTCTTGATTGTTTCAATCCATTAAATTAATTGGAAAATGATGAACCGCTATTTCGAACGCTCGTGCATTTTCTCGTTAAATATTATTTTTGTCAAGTCGAAATGTATGGCAGATGGGCGAAGAGTTGCGGTCAGCCCTTGAACAAAATCAAAGTATAGCTAACTGATAACTGACAAGGGAAGGATACCAAATGTCCGTGGCATTTCGAAATGAGATATACCTAGCAATGTGAAGTTGGGAATGCTGATCTGTAATATGTTTCCCATTTGTGCTCTGTCCCATTGCAGGAAAAGTTATGACCTTGCATGTGCTGTATACGTGCATGGAATTTCTACAACCATCTACCGTAACCACACGGAAACCGCGTTGCCATGCAAAATGGATACAGAATCTGTGATCAGCAGTCCAAATAACCCCATATGCAAAATTTCACCGAAGGAATACCCGTTTACGCCGGTTTGCCAAAGATGGAAGTGCTCGTACCAGTCGTATCAAGGGAGACATACATATGTGGGCATAAGCAAGTTTAGGCACCTCACAGAATCCTTCCAAATTTTGCAGAGAAGGGTTATTTTAGGCGCTGACCACAAATGTCAACATAACTTTGAGTGGCACTACCATTTGGATGCCGAAGTGGACAACTTATTTCGGTTCCCCACAGTGCTTCTACCGTAACCCTAGAAAAATGGGATTGCGGTTCAAAGTGGGTACGATATTCGTGTTCAGCACCTCAGATAACCCTACTATGGGGAGTTTCAGCGTCAAAAAAAATTCTTGAAAATTTGGACCACGTAAGCACCATACACCAGTTGCACTGCTAACAAAGACGAGGTGATGAGAATCCTTCAAAAAGCTCCCGCACTTTTAGATCATGGAATTGCAAGTGAAAAACGTTATAAAATAGCATAGAATAGATTCTCAAAGGAAAACAGCACGTGGA
>JARK01000488.1:15685-40107 GCA_000688135.1 Ancylostoma ceylanicum
GAACATATTCTCTCATGAAATTTTGCATATAGGGTTATTTAGATTGCTGATAACAAATTCTGCACCCCTTTTGCACGGCAACTTCATTTTCATACAGTTTCGGCAGATGAAAGTAGAAACTGCACATATATACTGCACATACAACGTCGTAACTGTTTCTGCAGCGGCAGAGAGCGCCGACAAAGAACATAACGGGGATCAGCATGGTCAGCTATACACTAAGAGGCATACCCCATTTTAAGATTCCACGGACATCTGGTATCCTTCCCTCGTGAGCTAACTAACAATTTTCCTCCACCATGTAATCCACCACTGCAAAGCTAGCCTAAACATTGCGTCTTTTCTCCCAAGGTTAAATGTACTGGAGAACCAGTGATTGCGACGGCGTAGCATTGTCTGTTGTTTTATAAGAACTGTTACACTACCTGACGTCTTAGGCGTATTTGGAAGAAAAACTTATTTGTCTTTGAAGCAGAACTTTTCGATCGATCGAATGGTAGCTAAGTGAAGGTTCTCAAAACATAAATGAGAACTCAGCGACATTATGATCCAAAGATAGTCGGACATGGAAATATAGTAAATTTCCCAGCCAATAGCATCACGAACAAATAATTCATTAGCTCAAGTCACGTAGGCTGAGCAGCACCGATTCGTGCGACGCTTACTCTCCTCTAGTTCGCAAACTCCTGTAAGACAGGTCATAGACCATGCCAAGACTATTTATTCTATTCATTTCTTTATCATTACACGCAAGGTGTGCATTCTAAACTAATGGTGCTGTGCAAAAAAATCAATTTAAGCAGAACAATGAAAAATACATTAAAGGCAGTGTATCAGCTCGTCGCAACTCCACATCATCTGAACATATTCGGGCTGCTGAGCACATAGATGTACTTTAAATCTCAAAAAGGCGTCGAAAACCCCGAAAAATACGTGATCGTTTGGCCGAGAATTCCAAAATTCTCGGCCACTTGTACGAGAGGCTTCATTCCGCAATGAAAGCTTACTGAGGGTACGGCATGATTTTCCAACACGGAAATACTTGTTCTGTCTATAATAGCTGCTGCTGAGAAGTTCATTTCGACAAACACTCTCAATTTCTCGCCGCTTCCTCCTTGTTTGCAGTTAGGGAAACTCGTTCATGTCAAGATTACATTTTGCCCTAAAAGTAGGAGTTTTCGACCGTTTTTTCGGACTTCAAGTACATCATTGGAACCAGCGTGTCGAGAAGAATTGGATTCCGTTGACATCTTGATACCCAAAACGACCTGACACACTGTCTTTAAGTTGTAGAGATCACAACGGCATAGAACAAAAAGTAGTGTGGGCTCTACAAGAAAGTCGCATACATGGTAAAAACTCGTAAGTATGATAAAATACCCGGTATGCCTAGCCGAGAAAAACAGCTCTGAAGCAAGGATAAGAAGAGTTGAAGAATCCCTTGAGTGTCCCGCTAAGCAGATGAACATGATGAAAACTGGACCCAAACACCTGTCATTCAAGATAAAAGTGGATGAAGTGGTCAGCGTTGATCAATCCCGTCATGTGAGATGCGCCACGCATTCGACTTTATCTGAGCATCGTGGAGGATTGAATGCGTATGTGCCCTGTGCAGTGACTTGCGGAGGGCATCCGGTGAACCACAGGTTCCTTTGGTATCAATTTGCCGACCCCGGAGGGATGAATGGTATGGTGGGCCAAGGGCGCAATCAAACCGTCCACCGTGTGCGTGCGCAGCGAGCCTTTCACCACTCATCACACGCGCTCGTCATTCAAGATTTTCAAGAATTTTGCACATTTTCACCCACAACACTAGCGCTATAGTCTACGTGGAGTACAGCACTTTGCGTCACCGGGGACTGCGACACTGGTGCCCATCGGCGATTTCGCCGACGACGGATCGCCAAATTTAGCGACGACGGTGATTCGCTTACATTGGCAACTGATCACCGTCGATGTCGGTGTTCCGCAGTTGCCAACTTCGGCGGCCGTAGCGCCGAGAGTCGACCAGTGTCACAATCGCCGGCGACGGCATTGTGCTATTCTCCACGTGGATCATAGCTCTAACCCAACTGGGTACACTGAACATGGTGAGGTAGTCAGCTTTTCAGATATTGGCTGGTCCAAATGAATATGTGGCGCGTGTGGCGAGTGAGAAACTCGCTGCACACGCACGCGGTCGACGGTTCGATCCCGCTCATGGCCAACCAGGCCATACATCCCTTTGTGATCGATAAATTGGTACCAGAGGAGTCTGGAAGGATGAAGCACTGACTTGATACATTGGTTGCCTTCCGCAAGCCATTGTATAGAGTACATACGCGTTCAACATTTACGTTCGCAACTAACTGTAAGCGAGTGATACCCACTGATTTTTCCTGATTAACGATTCCTCTCAGACATTCAGGCGTTTGTTGCGCAGCCCCACAGCGTTTCTCGCGACATGACACCTGGGCGCCTTGATAGTGGTGTCTAACAAGCATAACTAAAGATGTGTTAATCCAGAATAAGTTTTATGTTCGATCGCATTGGAACAATTTCTGGTTACAAAGCTACCACAAAAATGAGTTCCTCGGATGCGTATGCGCTTTCAGAGCCGGCAGTCGGCGAGCCGGACGGTTGTGGCAAAACGGATCTACCCACTCCCACAGCGCCGGCACGCAACCGCATCCCACGCATCTCGTCTGGCCAGTCATTACACGGGGTCACGGTTTCAACCGGGCCTCAGTAGGCTAGACAAGTCCCGTAGGGCTCGTCTGCTCTCCACCGCAGCGGAAGCAAGACTGTTTGCGAAGCCATCTGCCGGCTTGTACACACCTCGGTTGCCACGTGGCAATGGAGAAAAAAAAAACAGGCTGCAGGAATACCTGCATAAGTCTTGCGCACTCACAGCAAGTTTTCCTGCTCCAGCCAGGACTACTTGCTGAAAGCCTGCAGCGGCTGAAAGTGGGCGTGTTCGCCGGCGCCCCAAACGACTACATGAGATACGCTCCCCAGCTGCGTTGCGCCGGCCGCGAAGGGCTAGAGCATAGACAGGGGGGTGGAGGCAGTACAGGGACCCGTTAGAGATTGGAGACGCAGAGAGCGAGAGAGCTAGCGTTGCACGGTCGGCTCCGGTATTGGATGGGGAACGTATCTCATGCAACCGCCCCCAAACGTCTGAATGTCTGAACTCTAGTTTTAAGCGATTGTGCAATCACTTTCCGTTATCCTTTCACATGGTCTTACTCTGATGTTGAATGCCCATATATCCGGCGAGGTTTTTTTGACAACCTCGCAGACGAGTTTGCCAACTAGCTAGGCAAACAAAGCCCGTCATGTGTATTACCAAACAAGAAGTCCCGTGAACTGTCTTACCAAACACATTTTCCTGCAAATGTATCGTCACACAAGACTTGCCTTCTGTATCTCCATGCAAGCCTTTACACCTCTCTATGAATGGTCACACTGACCAAGTACCCTTCCCTCGCGAGCTATCCGGGTCGACACCGATCATGATCGGACCACTAGCTGAGAATGAAATGAACATATTATCCCATTAATTGTCTCGCCACGCAAACCTTGCTTTTTGTATCGCCATACATACTGAACTGTGCTGATACTGAACTACTACATTCTAACAAGGTTTTGGTCAGCAGTGGTGTACCTGTTCTAAGATGAGAACTCAGTCGTACGGCTCAATACTTAGATCCAAACCCACTGCGTGGGGACATTTTTTATGCTGTTTCAATATTTTTGTGAGAGATTTCTGTTTGAACTTACTCTGTTACCTTTGACGTACTACTGATTATACTACCAGTGCATCAAATAAATAAATAAATAAATAAATAAATAAATAAATAAATAAATAAATAAATAAATAAATAAATAAATAAATGAATACAAATCTTGCTTTTTGAATCGCCACGCAACCCCTGCTATTTGTATTGCCAAGCACCTGTAATATGTCTTGCCAACAGACTGTCTTGCCCTTTGTATTGCCAAACAGGCTATTCACACATTTTCACCTGAAATGTATTGCGACGCAAAATTTTTCTTCTTGCTTGCCACACAAATTGTCTTGCCAAATGTATCGCCGCCAAACGTAAGAGTAAAAAGCCTCGCGATTGGCTTTGTTTTCCTTAGACGGTTATGTTCCTTCCGAAGTTTAGAGGGTTCAGCCGACTATAATATAAACGCGGTATCGGTACTCGATGAAAAATAGAGCATGCCCTTACGTGGACTCAATAATCAAGCGTTTCTTCAGTCTATATGTACCGCTCCTTGCATGTGATCTGAAGTAACGATGAAACGTTTTCCAGACAACGTCGAGGAGGTTACTTTGTGCAGCCAACCACGGTCGTGAGGCAGACTGTTCAAACGGAGACGTATCCAGCATATATTCCACAGCCCCTAGTCGTTGTTGTACAACCGCAACCGCAACCACCGCCTCCGCCGCCGCCGCCACCACCACCGCCACCACCGCCACCACCTCCCCCTGTCATTTTTCCTATAGGATACAGTTATGAGTTCCATTTCTGTGCAACGTGCTTTTAGAAGAAGAGAATCCAAGTCCACCTCTGAATTGTAGAGAGAATAGCGAAAATGTGCATGAATACTACCACGACTATTAAATGTTGTTTTTTTTTTCTTTCTAGTTGCGACACTTACATTAGGGTCAATGAATTTCTGACAGACGACAAGGCCTTGGTAGCGGATTTCGAGTAAGGAACAACGGCTAAGTGTCCATGGTATGACAACAAGGATTTTGCTGTCAAGTTAGCCGATTTTAGAATGGAATACAATCGAAGGAAAGAAAAAGAATGTATTTTGGAGGACTCCGAAGCGTATTTGTTGCGCAACTCTTTTGACTTGTGGTGTTCCTGCTGCCCCTGTTACGTATATATGTAGGTAGCGGCATGTTTCTTCCGTTTTTAGCGACTCTCGCGCAAGTTTCTGTGAAAGCGAATTGTTGATCTCGTTATCAAGTGAACTTCTCATCACAGCCATGAAAAAGAAAGCCGCATTGACCGATTAATAACCTAGCGCGTCTTCTTAGAAATAACCTCTGAGTAACCAGTTAAATAAGTTTCTTCTCTGTAAAACTCCAAATGAGGATAGCGCTTGGACAAGAACAAATTCAAATTGAATTTAAGGGGAACAGAACCGACAGGCGTTAGCTTTTGTGGTTTAACAGTGCCCACATGCAACCTTTGATAAAACTCTTCGCTGTGCTGTTTCTGGCTTGCATTACGTCTACTGATGGCATTGTGAGGTGAGTCAATCACTGCTTTTTTAGTGCCTCACCTGCCCGAATAGCAAATCTGTCTGTACAGAGTGAAAGTTTGTACAGTCCGAAGAAAAAGGCGACGAACACAAGTTCGCTGTGCAGGGGAGCGCGCCGCTGTCGATGTTGACAGGCTGAGATCCTCTGGAAATCGGGGCTGAGGCGTCTCCAGAAAAGCGGTAATCTTCGATATTGACCGCGGCGCGCACCTAAATGGTGTCCGCCGATTTTTTTTACAGTCTACATGTGGATATGTGGGCATGTTCGGAATGGACATATCCCAGAATCCACCGATCAGGATCGAATTTTATGTCATCCTCCACAGGCCCTGAGGTTATAGGCTGCATCGGCCCGACATTATCAGGCTTATAGATTTCATTGATTTTTTGAGACTTCTGCTCGATCGATGGAACTGATCGACATAGATCACCCAGAGAACTTTATAAGCATTCACAACCGCACTCCTTATGGCGTCAGCTGTCTGTGGTTCGGATGCAAGCAGGGTGGCGCATATTTACTGTCCCACTACAGAAAAGGGCACAGAAAAAGCACCAAAGCACATCTGCGGACGAACCCTCAAGGAAATGTTCATTATCTCACCACAAAATAAAATACGTTGGTGCCACTCGATGTGTTCGCATTTGGTGTGGATCACAGCCCTCAGACCCCTCAGATGTTACACCACGGTGGGCCGTTCGTGATTTTGCTGGATTTCAATCCTAGCTGTTGTTAGTGACGTCAACAGGGATTGAAAGTTGGCCTTTCTTTTCAGACAGGCCTTCCCTCCGGGCACATCAAAAACCGAGAAACCGAGAACGATTCACTTAGCAGAAATGGCCGACCACATGAGGCATTTCTTTATAGCGGGTGGTAGCCCGTGGAAGCAGCTACAATACTGCTCCTAATCTTTGCAAAAAGGACGCGCCCGACGCGTTTTTGCGTCGCAAAGCGTCGCACGCGCATAACTCGCTCCGGAATGGAACTTTTGCGATTCTGAAGACAGATTCTTACTCAGCACGTTGCAGCGGAGGTACTGATACCCCGCATCACCGTATTTGGTGCTTGCAAACTTTTCAGCTATCTGAAGAAGTTGCTGAGACACTGAGAAAACAGCAGCTATTTCATTTTCTGGATGTTTCAGTACAGCAGCACCTTAGGGCAGCTGAAAATTTTTCGAGAACCGAATACTGTGATGCGGTATAGGATTAGCTTCGCCGCAACGTGCTGAGTAAGAACCTGTCTTCAGAATCGCAAAAGCTCCATTCTGGAGCGAGTTATGCGCGTGCGACGCTTTGCGACGCAAAAACGCGTCGGGCGCGTCTTTTTTGCAGAGATTAGGAGCAGTATTGTAAATTGTAAATCATTGTTCACGATCTTGGGGACTTTTACAGTCATTCCTTAGAAAATTTCGAGAATTCGCTTTCTGAGCGAAAATCGCTTCTGATCCCGGGAGAAAGATCGGCGAGACAACTACACTTGATGCTTCCAGAGCCGCCATGACTTCCTTCGTATAACATATGATTTTGGGGTCTGTAGACCACGTCAGTCGCCAGCAGTTCCTCGGCGATGAAGGTGAGCGTCACGCGCGAGCCACGGTGAGGTTATACATTGAGTTTGCGAGGGCTGTGATCCGCACCAAAGGAAGGAGCATGGAACGGCTATCAGTAAACGGAGTGGATGAATGATTTGGTCGAAATATGCTGTCTTGTTGGCTAACATTTCTTTCTTGGGATGGCGATTTCACCAAGCATCCACCCTTGATATCTTAAATTTGAAACATTCGTTCTGCGGGTAAAACTAGTAGAATGCCTGCAGGAGCTAATTTATGCATTCATAATCAGAAGCGGTCAATTTTCCTTCCACATAAACTGTCGAAAGAACTGTAGCAGCATGCAATTGTGAGAGAACAAGTGCTATCCTGCCCTCCTTTTATTCGGAGTCCAGTTTTGTTGCGGCAAACAAAAAATCAGTGCTTCCAGGCTAGAGCTGGGAAAATCATTTTATTGGTATAACCGGCTCCATCGAGATATAATCTGTTCCCTGGAGCTTGCCCCAGAGATCACGCTCCGATCAAAGGAGGTGGCTTGGCAAGTGTGGTCGATCAGCTCTCTATTCGTTAGCAACAAGTGATCGGCCTCTCGTGCCACGTCGCCGCGCTCGATTGGAGCGTGATTTGCAGTGCACGCTCCACGAACCACATTATTGTCATACTTGTGCGTGCGTGTGTGTGGGTACCACCACATGGTGGTTACGTCAAGATTGGAGTGATTGTATAGCGCACTTGGTTGAAATTTTGGAAGGACTGCAGCGCGAAACCGGAAGAACCGCAGCACAGAACGGAAGAAACCGCATGGCACCTATCGATTCTTCCGGTTTTCTGCTGCGGTGTAGAAGTTTGTCTGAGTTGCATCGCAGAATCCGGCTCGTCTGCCGCGCCGCGCAGCAGCACCTACGTATAGCTTGCCTGGTGCGGCGCTGAGAAGCAGACGGGTGGTTTCCTGTGATGCAAATATCACTGACTGCAGCTTTAGCTATAACCGTGGCAGATGGAAACATTCTAAACAGCTCAATAATATAAGCAGTAGTTTAAGACAGTCTATAGTCTAATAATGTTATGCCAGGCCGAAAACAATAAACGCAAACAAACTGGATCATGTGATTCTTTTCTGTCCTGGATTTGTGTACTACTCATAGCACTTCATCTTATATAACAGTAATATCTTTTCAGACAACGTCGCGGAGGTCACTATGTGCACCACTTACCCACGATCGTATGGCAAACTTTTCAAACGGAGACATACCCTCCACAGAAAATCTTCCTTCTTCACCCACAACTCTCAGCTCTGCCACCGCCGCCACGTCCTTCACCTGCCCTTCAGTATCCACCATCACTCTCGGCTCCACCACCGCCGCCACGCTCTTCGCCTGCCATTTACTATTCAACATCACTCTCAGCTCCACCACAGCCGCCACGTTCTTCACCTCTCGTTCACTATCTACAATCACTCTCAGCTCCACAATCGCCGCCACGTTCTTCCTCTGTCTTTCACTATTCAACATCACTCTCAGCTCCACCACCGCCGCCACCTTCTTCCTCTGTCGTTCACTATTCAACATCACTCTCGGCTCCACCACCGCCGCCACGCTCTTCGCCTGCCATTTACTATTCACAGTCAGCCTCAGCTCCACCACCGCCGCCACCTTTTTCCTCTGTCGTTCACTATTCAACATCACTCTCGGCTCCACCATCGCCGCCACGTTCTTCACCTGCCATTTACTATTCACAGTCACCCTCAGCTCCACCACCGCCACCACCTTCTCCCTCTGTCGTTTTTCTGAGGAAATTTAGTTATCAGTACCGCTATTGTACAGCATGCATGTGGAGAGAACCAATATTGTGAATTGTGAAGAGGGTGGTGAACGTGCGCCCAAACACTACCACCGACAGTCATGCGTTTTTTTTTTCGATTATTTAAATAAACTTCCAACTGCAGCGGACATGTTCTATGGCTACAGCACAGAATCGTTAGCGTTGCTCTTCGAGAACGTTTCTATATCAAGATGTTAGAATTTATCCATATAAACCTACAAATTAAAAAAAGACCATTTCATGTGCACCAATTCGATATGTTGTTCGATTTTTGATCTATGATTTTGCGTTGAGACTGTATGTTACTCCCTATTGAAAAGTGAAAGATTAATATGTAGAAACTCACTGTTTGAGGTCCGCAAAATTTGTATCTGCACTAAAATTTCTATGAGGGAGGCCGGCTCATTCACACTCTACATACAAGGTTGAAAGAACATTGAAAAGTGATTAGATAGCACTTAAAAATAGTGTCTCACCTCCTTACGCGTGTTGGAGATGTCCAAACATACTTAATCTCCTCGCCACGTTGATTCCAAAGATATATGCGAAATACCACGAAGGTGATTAAAACTCCGTTTCTGGGAGGGTCCAAAATGTAGTGGACCACTTGGGCTGAGCGGTCGAGCGGTAAGTGTGCTGGCTGCCCGCCACGGCTGCAATGTCGGCCAACGAGTCTTAACGTGTACGATCGATAAGATCAACGGCTTCACACTATACTTTGGACCGAATAAAAATTGAATAATTTTGTCTCTTCAATAACAATCTAGGAAACAATTCGAACATCTAGATATTCGAGAATGAGGAGGCCCTAGTGCTCTTCTTCTCATTCGTGCAACACTGTATTGGTCTCCCATGTTGGGACATTCGAATTTTCGATTTATTCGAAATCGAATATTTTTGCTTTCGAATATCGAATATTTCGAATAAATGGAAAATTCTAATGTTCTAACATTAGAGACCACTGTGGTGCTGTACGAAAAAGAAGAAGAGCATTGGGGCTTTCCCATTCTCAAATATCTGGAAGTTTAAATTGTTTTCTGCAATGTTATTAAAGTTATAAAAATTATTCGATTTTTATTCGGTCCAAAGTATACTTCACACGTCGATTCCGGTCAGCAAACTGTCACAAACTCTCTTACAGAATCCGTCCCGAAAAACGGGATTAAAGGCAGCTTTGAATGATTTTATGTATATCCCTGGAATCAGCGTGTCGAGGAGATCCACAATCTGCTAATACCTTGAACACGAAATCGAGGTGAGATACTGCCTTCAAATTACTGGTCCACGTAAGTGACAGTATAATGTCAACGTTCTCCGAAAAACGGTAGTTCTGGTAAATAACTTAAAGTTGGGAGGAGAAGCAAGCCTTGTCACAAGAAAAGAGAAGGATTCATTCACTCGGTTGGAGCATTGAGAAACATCTGAGAGAATCCCTAAACTCCGCAATTATTCATAGCCATCACCACAACAGCCGGACAGCCGGCTTTCGTCGGGATCGCCACATGGGTAAGCCCAATGAGGGGAAAATAAGCCTTGTTGGAATTCCATGTCTCTTACTGATCTTTTGGAACTGCGATCCATCACGATTAACGGAGAACTGATGCCTTACATTACTTCTCGCTCTAGGATATGCAAATTCGTTAGAATGCTCTCATTATTTTCTTCATGCTCGCTTCGCTCGCATGACTTCACCTCGCATCCATCCTAGGAGAATTATGGGCATGCAGATTTTGCTCCGTTTCCCCTGAATGCTCTCCCCATAGAAAATGGACTGATCAAAGAGAACTGTTTGCGTCCCTCAGAGCAATTCTATCATTTTCTCCAGTGAAATAGCTTATTGTAGCTATTTGTCACCGATTCAACTTGGAATGAACACGGGAATGGTTTATCATTCTTTGTTTGTTGTGAGTGATCCATCAATATCAATCAGCATGAACATATAAAAGAGGACGGAGCCGTGTGTTCAGACACAAATGAGGGTGGAACACGCTGGAGGGGACGTGATGCAGGCAGAATGACATGGGTGATGTAATAGTCACTGCTGAGGCCGGGCATTTGGTACTTTCTCTTTGAATAAAGGTGCCAGAGGACAATTAGAACAAACATAGACCTATTCAAGATAATTTTCTCGCTACCTTGCACCGGCGCACCTCTTCTCCATCTCCATTACCGTTGAGCCCGTCTCCAGGTGTTTCCCCACTTTTCGACGCCGGCGCACCCTTAACATATCGCTGGATCCGTCTTCCCCCACTTTGGACGCCAGCGCACCCTTATCATATCGCTGGATCCGTCTTCCCCCACTTTGGACGCCGGCGCACCCTTATCATATCCCACTGCGGGGAAATGGTGGGCTCACCGTGGGATTGATAACAAAGGTGAGCTAACGTGGGGGCGATCACCGTTACCGGGGGACATGGGAGGGATAGCCTGAGGATAACGGAGGGCCAACCGTCAGTTGGGGGTCCACCATGGGATAACGGTGGGCCCACCGTGGTACGAAAGGTCAGAGTAGTGAAGGAATGAAGTTACTCTAGGTTTTCTATTCCAAGGGCATGTGCGAATTTACCGAGATAAATCGCGAATCCATCACGGACCGGCCTCACACCGCGGCTCCACCGATGAAGAAACTTCAGCGTACAGGGTGGCGGAAAGGTATGGGCACCTCATTTGGCGCTTTTCCCAAGTTTGATGTAATTTCATTCCTGTTTCACATATGAGTGATACGCTGTCGAATGCTCTTTCTTCTGAACTACAATTCATTCGATTCCATGGAGTTGTGCAACAGTGGGCTTACTGCGAATCTATTGTGTGCCCCACTCGCTCTGGAGAGCCCATTGCAGCAATAAGAAGAAAGTCGTAATCTCTTTTGGAACCAGTTCAGAAGATCACCAAATTATGGAATAACGTAGGAGTCCCTAACATGGAAACAATCACGGATTGTCCCTGTTTAGTGAACACAAGGAGAACTTTTGAGACCATGGAGAAGAGGGTCATTCAAAACGATGGGTCAGTCTAAACAATGTGTCGAAAACTCCTGCACTCACAAGTTGGTCTTTTTAGGTCATTGCTATGTAAGTGTTGAGACTGCGTGGTTGTTGACTAGTTAGAATGGAATAGCCAGCGATCGCGCCAAAGCTGAGAAACGCAGAAAAATCTTCCAGGTCATCCTAGTGCGCCGCACGAAGATGTGCTGCGAACTGATGAACAACTTTTCACAAGTGAAGTTGTCCACAATTTTCGGAACAACCACCATTCTGTCAGCTGAAGCTGCTGACTCTCTAGAAAGAAAAGAGGACCGTCACAATGTCGTCGTTTCAGAGAGTTGAGATGGTTTGGAGAGAAGTGCCTGCAATTGTGAAGACATTCTTGCTTTTCACAGAATAAGATGGTAAAATCGACGCCAAGTTCTGTCAAGATGAGACTATCAGAAAAGTGCTCATCCCATGATAACAAAAAAAAAATCCCAACATGACTCTTGAGCAGGGCTACGCTCGGCCCCACAGGAGCGAAACCCCCAACGCATGTTCAGAGCCGGCATTCCTCGGATTCTATAACAAGAATCAATGACCCTCCTGCTATCCAAATTTGAATCTAATGGATTTCTCTATCTGCGTATTTGTGAAGGGGAATGTGAAGAATAAAAATAGCATGTAATCTGGATCTCTAGCACGCAAACTCAGGCATGCTGGTCGAAATTTAGTGAGGACTGCCTGCGGCGCACCTTTATTTTCTAAAAACAAAGATGGAGGTCTGCAACAGGGCCACGAAAGGCCACTCAGGGAGATTTTTGCAAAACTGATTTTTCATGCACTTATGCAATGACAAACACAAAGTAATTGTGGCTCACAGTAGAAAAATACTGTTTCTCTTGGCGCCCATACTTTTTGGCCACCCTGTACATCTTAGACTATCTTGTGCCTTCTGCAGTTCAAGCTTGTGGAACGATTGGGTCATTATCGTGAGTACTATTCTTGAAAATAATCGTGTATGCTGCCTTAAGTTATCTGTAGAGGTATGATAGATGTCCGTGCAAGCCAGACAGGTATGGAAACTTTTTTATTTCCCTACAAAATTGAACATGATGCTACAAAGATTTAACAATGGGGCATACATGTAGATGTTCTATATCATCACATACAATCATTATTAAATGGAATCGTTAAGCTTCACTAGTGTGGACGGGATATCCTTCAAATCAACGTAGAAAAACATCCCTAACGTGTTAATCACTGAGCTGGACTGCTTGTTGAGGAAGGCGGGATGACAAGCGAGGGTGCTCCTTTTGCCTTAAACCCACCATAACCATAACCACCGTAACCAGTACTGTAACCACCATAACCATAGCTGCTGCTATACGTGCACGTAGTACAAGTATACACCGGTTTCGGTGGCGGAGGTGGGGGTGGTTGCACCACTACTGGAACTGGTTTAGGTACCGGAACATACACAACCTTAGGAGGTGGTGGCGGAGCAGGAACTGGCACTGGAACGGGGACGGGATAGGACCGCGGTGGTTCTCTAACAATAATTTTCTTGACAATCGTAGTTGGATATTGGTATTCTCCACATCCATACCCATATCCTCCACTACATCCATATCCATGCCATCCATATCCGTCGCGGCGTTGCCTGAATAGAGTTCACAACAAAATGTTGGAGATAACATAGGCGCCAATCCGATAACCGGGCGCCAAGGAAGATAAACTTCCGGTACTGTTCAAACCATTCAAACCCTGAAACCGATTAGTGCGAAAATACAGGGACTCAACTCAATATTCATGCATTTCACTTTTTCATTCGTCCATTACCCTTTCCGTTAACTCGGGTCAGGCTGAATCACCTATTTTCCACCATTGTCGTTTGCATCACTACACTCATCGTAACAGAAGAAAGCTTTACTGTTTTAGCTTCAGCAAAAGGGGTTCTATAGCGTTGCCTTTGTCCGAACTTGTCAAACCAGACGTCACAAGAACATTTACGTCTGCAACGCAAGGAATAATTGTGACCATCACGCAATTTCATTGAATTTTACTAAATCGTCGCTCATTCTTACCACTGGTTTCATTGAGTCGGTAGTCACTCCCTGAAATACCATTCATTCACCTCACTACTTGATTCATTTATTTTCCATCCGCGATGCGGTGGTTATTGTAGCGTAATTGGGCGAAACCAAAGGGAAATGTGAGTTGCTTTTCTGATCTCACTTAGTTTGCAATATTATTTAGCTAGACCACATTAACATAAAGGTAACAACGCTCGAGGGCGCATCGATCACAGCAAGACCAATTTTTGAATAAACTGTGGAGATGAATTATCGCTTTCGGTGCATTTTTGACAGTCATGCAAACGCTTACTGAAGAATGGACGAAGTCTTGCTTCCATATTTCATCTCTCTGTAAGAGATACAAACAGAACGCTGATATTCTGCCAGATTCAAGTGAGGAGAGGTGGACTCCCGAATTTTTCGTTTCAGAAATTAGTAGTGCTGGTAAAAACATTCCAACATTCTTAATTGTAGCATTTCACACATTTCTATGAGCTTAGAGGAATACGAATACATTTGCTCGATACTTTGCATAGTGTATGTAGGGATGTCTACGTATTTCGGGCAAAGCACCGCACCAATTTAAAGGGTTACAGCAGGACACCCACTGATCTCCAGGAGATGCTGTCATTTACACAGACTGTGAATGCCAATTTCCTCCGGCAAAACTCACAAAAAAAAATGGAATTTTGGGAGAGAATCCTTTTGTTTCCCATACCATCCTTGAAAGATTTTGAAGAAAAAACACAAACTCCTCTCACAATTGCTTCTCGAATGCTTCCCACTCCGCTTCTTTATCTCTGCTCCATCCATTACCACATCCGAGAACTAATGGTTGAAGCATTTATTCAAGAAAGATTTACCACCACGAAAGAATAGGGTGATGGCAACATATCAAGTAAGGAACGGGAAAAGAAAGAGTAGGAGGAGGAGCTACCGTTTGCGATAATTTTTAGGATTTCATCATGCGCATTCTAAGCGGCTTTCAATATGAGCACATGGGGGTTTTCTGTTCGACCGAACTGCAGTGAAGAACCAGAAAACCAACGTACCATAGTTTAAGGTATAATTTCTTGGGTGGCAAGTCTAGTTGGCTAAGACTGTGATAGAAATTGATTGTGAATTAACTATAGCATACATTTCGCACACGTTCTACGTTGCATAAACAACGTGGTTTAGTTGAACTAGAATTTTATCAAGAATATGCCCTGACTCGCCTTATACTTGCTTCGCTTTCTGGAATCTGGAGAACGAAGAAGACGAGCAGCAACGCAACGAAGATCATGGTAGAGTGATGCTTGTCATCTCACGGAGCCCGCCCGGGGAACTTATACCCCCAACCAGTCACGTCTCTTATTCGAAATGCGAAAGAACTTCCAAATGCTGTGACAGCACCTTATGTTTTTACAGTTCAAAAATGTACTATGAGTGATTCTGTTTATAATGTAAATTAATGGAACAAAGTAGTGCACCTACTTGCTCTTGGAATGCTCGATAAAAACTCGGTAAATAAGGGTAAAAAGTGACTCCACCCATAATAACTTATTTAGACTTAGTTCCTCCTTTGCTGATGGGCATATCGGGCGACGAATTCCCTCCACCGATGCCTGTTTTGCGCTAAAACTCCGCCTTCTTCTGTGGAAATATCCATTAATTTAAGGTCATTGGGGAACGTTCGTCGCCATCTGTTCTTGGGACGGCCTCTGGGTCGTTTTCCTGTTTGAGAAATCCATGACATAGCACCATGAGGGATCCTCTGCTGCGGCATCCGTAGAATGTGGCCAGCAAGCCGAAATCGACGTTGTGCGATGCTTATATATAGTGCATATTAAAAAAACATAATTGCATTGAATTATTAGCGTATCGCTCTGCCTGTGAACTATTCTGGAATTGAGGGCATTATAATGGAGGGAAGGAGAGTCATCTGAAATCCTCCAGAGTAGCAAAAATTATGCAAAATAAAAACTTGGTAAATAAGGATAATAACAAAGAAAAATAACAAATAAAGTGTTTTTGTAGGATATTATCGATGTGTTGAAGGGAAATAATTCTTCAATTTCCTGCAGAGCTACGGTGCTTTTAATGGATATGATTATCACTCACTCAACAGCCACTTTGTCATAGATGTGTATAAGTTAATAACTTAGCTTTCTTTTTTTCCTCGCCTTCATCGTCACGATTGTGCCATGACCACTATAGTTTGTTTGTTAATTGAGTCGATTTCTTGAGAGAATAACTGATCTGCAATTAACAGGGTGATCCAAAAGTTTTTGGCCGGCGTTCAAGTGCTGCAAAAACTTTATATAGAAACCAATTATGACCAAACTGATGGAGTAATTTATCAAGGACACTGCCAACCAAAATGCGTTATTCAGATCTCACAAGGGAAGTGCAAGAGGCGAGGCTGGCAGATCGGAATGAAACCCATCTGGCTTGAATCCTTTCTTGACAAGGTCCTCCATCATATATTTCATTTTTGCCCAATGCGTTAAAAGACAGATATGGCCGAGTGGGGAAGGTGCTGAACTGTAGGCGAGGAACGAGGGTTCGGATGCCGTCATGTGCATCCGTTTTGCATTTTTGTTTTTATTCCTTGTTGTTGAGAATAACTTCAAATGATTAGAACATAAAACCTATCTATATTGACAAGATTTTTAGTTGTAGAGGACTATCACTAGTCAGAACCCAGCCGAACACACAGCCACCTGCATTAGACCATGTTGGGAGTTTTCGTTACATTATCACTTCTCGGGGTTATAACTCAAACTTTTCCCACTCGCATCATAATGTTCAAACCCTCACGCGTTGTGGCCCTTCTGTTGGCTAGGTTCGGTTCTGGTGATGGCAGCTGTGCAACTCGTGATGAGCGGAAGACGTTTAATATAGTGTAGTTGTTCTTGGCTGGTACATCAATAATGATAGGTTCCATGTTCTAATCTTTTAAATTTCATTTCAACAACATAGAAGGAATGAAAAACAAAAATGCAAAAAGGTAGCACATGACAGGATTCAAACCCTCGACCTTCTGCCTGATAGTCCAGCATCCTCACCACTCGGCCACCCTGTCGCTGCCGTAGGTGTGCTGCAATGCATATAGCAGGGTGGTGGGACATCTGTTTTTTAGCTTTCTGGGCAAAAATGAAATATATGCTGGAGGACCTTCTCCAGCAAGGATTCAATACAGACAGGTTTCATTCCGGTCTGCCAGCCTCGCCTCTTGCACTTCCCTTGTCAGAAGCATGCTTCTTCTTGATGTAGCAGGGGTGAAAACGTTCCAGAACGGAATTGCTTCTGGACATCAGCGCATAGTCCAAACTTTAACCCGAGATGCCGTTCAAAGAATGTCCACAGCGAGGCAACCGAGGTATGTGCCAAAGCAGGACATTCTCATCCAGAAACACTAGAAACACTGGTCGAAGAGATTGAACCTAGGTACTGGGAGGGCTGAAGACGAAGTACGTAGTGTGAGAGCGCATCCAATTTTGAAGCCACCACTGAGGTACGCAATGAATCTCCTTCCTGGCAGAACATTACTGAATCGATCGAGGAACATTTCGAAAATTTTGTTAGCATCTAATCTCCTACACCCGCCATGGCATGAGTCCTAGCTCAGGACCTCACTCCAACTCAGTAAACGCGCGAGAATGCTCTTTTGTTGAGATCACACATCTCTTTATCATGATCCGACTGCCATCGTGAGCTCCTTCAGAAACTCTATACGTTTCGTTTCTTTGTGTCATGTAAACATTTATGCTGCAATTGGTTTTTTTTCTTTAGCGGACCTTTTCACAGAAAACTTCGGAAAACTTTGATTGGATGTGATGATGACGTGCTCATGTCCATGGGCAACTCCGCTAACGGGTGTTTCCGGCTCTGCTGCATCAGCAGAGAAAGGACTTCGGAGAACGAAAAGGAACTTTTTTATTGATGGCTCTGTTGGGAAACCATCCTCCTAGTCTGGTCACAATCGCTTTCTATAGAACGTTTTTCGCAGCACTTAAACGCCGGCCAAAGACTTTTGGGTCACCCTGTAGGTGGTGGCGTTCTGGCTCGATGACAAATAAGGTGCTAGAGTAAGTTGGGGCACCTTTTGAAACACGTTTTACTGTTTTTTTTTCAAGTCTGAAGATGCGAGATGACCAGACGCTACGCGTTTGGGAGGCAACTGCCCATAGACGCTCTTGAAATGCCACCCTGTTTGATTTGGGTGCGATCTGCTGTGCAGTGAAGCCGATATATCTGGAAGCTCATCAGATCTATTCTTAGAATATCCCGTACACCGGTTTCGCAGTTGCTCAGTTGGTATACATCCGTGCCGAAGTTCCAGTATACTCCAGTAGACTAAGCTCTGCTGAGCACGTGGCCAACTGGTGCGGATTAAATTGTTTCAATTGATTCTAATTTACTAGCCTCGGTTCGCTGTGGATTGCCATTGTCTCCAACTGTTGACTTCATTTGTCAAAAGAATTGAGAAAGTGGCTAACAACGGTGGCTCCTTTACTAGCTAGTGGAAAAGTTGTTATTACTGGCGCTGTTTTATGGAGCACTGAAAATTGCCTTCAATGTAGCAAATAAATAAATAGATAAATAAATAAATAAATAAATAAATAAATAAATAAATAAATAAATAAATAAATAAATAAATAAATAAATAAATAAATAAATAGACAGCAATCCCACTCTATAAGAGCGTCTCTCAGCCTGAGCTTGTAACAGCTCATTTTCAGTCCCTTCCTGGAAAACTAAGCTCTTTTCTTGAGGCGGGTAAAGCAAATCCACCACTTGCTTTTCTGAGCTATTTCTGCATCACTTCCGCTTAATTGTTACATTCTTTACGGTTCTTCCGCTCATGATTATCTCTGCGTCTCTCTCTCTCTTCTTAAACGAATGATTTAGATCTTTTTCTGCTGCTGAGCTGCCGCAAGGTTGTTTGAGAGTGTTGGTAAAAAAATTACATTTGCAAGGCATTTAAGTGCTCAGTGAAATGGACTGTTTGTCTCTAACAAGTGATTTGAGTGTTGTTCGCTTTTTTCGTGGCCGAAGAACGAGACAGGGCACACTCCAGCAAACGTTGGCCTCATTAACCCAAGGTTTTGATCTGGAGAAAATTTACATCAATGATCGAATCTCCCGGTCTTGTTGAAGAGAAAATGTTCGTCGCTCAATTGTCGAGTTAATGAATTTCTACGAAATAATCTTTATACTTTTTGTTAATTGGCATTCCATGTGTGTGAGTGTGTCCCTGCACGAGAATTAGCCGTTGTCATCAGAAATTCTCTACACCCATCGTGTTTAGCGCATAGTGTTTTGTAGGAAAGTGCTGCAAATTTTCGTTTTACTTGAACCGGTGGTGGTCTTAATCCACTTTGAAAGTGCTCACAAACACTGCCAATAGAGAGAGAGAGAGAGAGAGAGAGAGAGAGAGAGAGTGAGTGAGTGAGTAAGTGTGTGACTATGTGTGCAGGTCGTAATTACGGTGTAAAATTACAAATGCGCGCTTGTGGGAACAAACAGGCCCCGGCAGGAGCTTTTCGTGGGGTCAAATTCGAAACCAAGCCCCCTTTGAAAATTCGAACATTTACGAAGCCCCCTTTGAATGAGTATATGGCGGGAACTACCGCAACACTCAATAAGAGAAGGTAGAACACAAACTAAATTTGTAGATGTGAAGGAGAATAACTGCTGATGCTAATTTTCGGCATTATATAACTTTCTCTTATGCATTCCTAGCAAAACGTTGAAATGCTCCGTATGAGGTAATCCTTCACATTGGACATGCTCGATTTCTCTACGCTCATATCACCAAAACGACAGGAAGTAACTCGGTTCGGTTTCTAATGCACTTGGTAAATTCCGATGAAAGCGTTGCATTTGCGGGTTACAAAATAGGTTGTCTCAAACAACGCAATGTTCCATAAACATAGAAGTGAGAACGTTTCGTCCCTGGCAGCACTAATACAAGAAGAAAGGTGCTACCCAAATCACTCAATTTGACTGATACGTTCGCGGAATATAGTGGTTCCTATGCTCACGAAAAAGCGCACGATCTTAATCCCCAACCCATACATGAAAGAT
Organism: Ancylostoma ceylanicum; assembly: GCA_000688135.1. Lineage (NCBI taxonomy): Eukaryota > Metazoa > Nematoda > Chromadorea > Rhabditida > Ancylostomatidae > Ancylostoma > Ancylostoma ceylanicum. Next base: position 35,441 of record JARK01000488.1, read on the forward strand.
GAACAATTTCTAGACATCGTACTGACCAGTTTATGGCAGGCAAAGCTCCTTGAATTCAAAACTATCGTATGACAAAGATTTTCCAAAAAAAAGCTTCCTGTAAATGGAGATCAATCATAGGGTGTACAGGTGCTTCGGCTTTTACAAGCATCATAACGCGGCGTGGTCGAGAAAGATCACAAAGGAACTGTAATAGTATCAAATATACTATGGAAACTGAAACTGAAACATAATTTGATACAAGAAACTTCACAATTCAATTCGAGTAGCACGAATTCCAACGAAACATGCAATATCCACAGATTTTCACTTTGCTCGTACTACTCGCCATGCAAAAGCAGTTTCAATTTAACCGCAACGATACAACGAGAATATTTTTGTGGGTAGAAGTCATGAACTGCAGCTTTTGAATGAGAAGCAAAGAAAAATATGATGGAACACGCGAAGAAACACTCTACGCTGATTTGAATTGAGGATGCGGCACTGATTTGAATACAGATGAAACACGAGCTGCCCTGTTGTACGTTGGTGCTGCGTAGGGTATAAAAAAATTTAGCTTTTTTTGGCTATATCTCTGCTGAAAGGAGATGAGCTCGAACATATTGGGGTGCGTATGATAGCAGTGGGTTAGATGTATAGGTGTATGAAAAATCCGCAGAAACGCATGTGTTTGAATAGAAAAGCTATGCTCTTGAAGTGCCACGAAAGGCTCAGCCTTTCGTGAAAGCGGGTCCAGCCTTTCGCACGAAAGGCTGGACCACTTAATGAGCATACAATTTTTTAATTCACAACGGTTTGGTGAATCATTTCAAACACTTATTGTGCACGCTGAGACACATCTTTGCCCAAAACTTGAAGAGAATCGATGAGGTTTCAACTCATTTGCACGGCTCACAATTAGTCCTGCAGAGGCCATTCTTGCCCTTTTTGCACTTTGCAGGCCTCCTTCCACCGTCTTCATTCCTGAACAAGCTGGCCACTTTATCGAGCGCACAATTTCTTAGTTTACATAAATTTTCCTAATTTTTCAAACACTTACTGTGGGTACGTAAGCGCTTCTTCACCCCAAATTTGGTGTCAATCCGTGAAGTGTTGACTTAGCTAGGGCCTCGCAGCTCAACATCATGCACTAAACAGCAAGCGCGCCTCTCCCACTGCTCCTTCGTAATCCTGCACCTGCAGCGTTTCTGCCTCGCACCCCGTACGAAGCCCCCTTTGATTTTCGCCCTTTTTACGAAGCCCAGCTTGCCCCCGGGACAGCCGTGCTGGGGCCTGGGAACAAACATAGACCATTTTGAAAACGATGACACTACACCTCAGTCCAAATTGTATCCACCGTTTGCATATATCGATGGATCTTCTTCATCTTTTAAGTGGAGAACGAGTGCATTTTCAAAACGAATCCGCTGCGCCATAGCAGCTTACCCAGATTCTGATCTCGGTGCAGGATTTGGACTATTCTGTGCCGAGGAAAGCTTTTTCGACAAAAGTAATGGTCATCTGACGGTGCAAAATCTAGGTTACACTGCAGCCATAAGGACGACTTCATGGCATGAGTTAGGAGATGAGGGCGATCAAGGCCCGTGGTAAAGTGTCATGGCGGTGGGATCATGTGCCTGCACATCTCGTCGCCACATGTGAGGCGATGATCGCAAGCGCGACTACCTCCCAACACTGTGGGATGGGAGATCGTCACCATCCGCGGCAGTGCTGGGAGCAGCATGTGCGAGGCGCTGATCTACTCGCCTTGGAGTGCGACGATCGCCAGGTCTTGGCGTCTAGATAGTGTACAGTGCGGAGAAGCGCCGTGTAGAGTGCTAGAGGCATCTCACTCGCAATATGGTGATGGTGCGAAACTACGTGAGGTTTGGTGTGCGAATTGCACAGAGCGCATCTGACCCGACGGAGTCAGGCATGTCGATTCTTCGCACAGCACAAAACAGGCTAGAATGTGTACGACTTGTCGGAAACTGAGTGGTACTTCTGACAAGTCGTGTACGTTCTAGCTTGTTGCGATATTCATTTCTCGGTTCATGTACTGTCCGTTCGATTCGTCATGGCGCTGATCGCCATGCTGTTCTCCCACGCCAAGTGCGATCATCGCCCCAAGGGTGATGTGCGATGATCGCACCGGGCTCTTTATTACGGGCTCAAAAGTTCGACGTCAAACGAAATTTCGGTTCATTTACTCAAGTTCAAGGAGTTTCCGATTTGCTGATTTTCGCTCACTTTTTCCCTTTGTAAGGAGTTAACTAACAAAGGGAAGTGCGATAGGCCAGTCTCGCAGATCGGAATGAAATCTATCTAGCTCGAACCCTTGCTTGACAAGGTGTTACAGCATATGTTATATTTCATTTCTGCCCGCCCCGGGTTCCAAAAAAAAAACAGATATGACCGTGTGAGGAAGATGCTAAACTGTTAGGCAGAGGGTCGATAGTTCGAACCCCGTCATGTGCATCCGTTTTGAACTTTTGTTTTTTCATGTTGTTGAAAGTAAATTTGAAAGATTAGAACATGAAAGCTGTCCATATTGACTTTACATTATAGGGTTGACTACGATCTTGTTCTTCTTTCTTCGACAAAGTGGGCAGCAGCATATCAGGATAGTTGACTACGTTTAGTACATTCTGGCCTATTGCATTTCCTTGGTTAGTTACCTCGTTACAAGGGGAGAATGTGAGCGAAAATAAGCAAATTGAAAACTCCTTAAACTTGAGTAACTAAGCCGAAATTCCGGGTGACAATCGAACTTTCGATCACCCTCACCTCATAGCTCACGCCGTGAAGTCGTTCATGTGGCTATCATATAGCCTAGACTTTGCACTGTCAGATGACCATCACCTTTGTCAATAAAGCTTTTGTTGGCGTAGAAATAGTCTAAAACCTGCGAAGGGATGAGATTCTGGGTAAGCTGCTATTGCAACTAGCGGCGCAGCGAAATCTTCCGAAGAGGCACTTGTTCTCTTCTTGATAGATTAAGAAGATTCATCGACATATGTAAACAGTGGATACAATTCGGACTGAGGTTTTGTGTCATCGTTTTCAAAATGGTTTATGTTTGTCCCACAAACGCGCATTTGTATTAGGTGTTAACATAAGTCCTTGCGCTTTATCCAGTAGCGATTTTCTCCACCTTGTTGCCATTTTTCCATTACATGACCTATACCATCTGAAAACTTTTCTCCTTCTACAATCCTATCGCCATGCGTTTTCACTGAACTATTAAATTCCTTGATTTTTGGGCTCAAGAAGAATTTGAGGAAAAACGCCATTTCCTCACTCTATTCAACATAGACCAGGAAGCACCCAATAGTTTTTAAACGTGGAAGCCCTATAAATTATAAACGCGAAAGAACATTACCAGTGGAAGTGTTGGAGGACCAGTATAGGTCGTTTTGCCAGATTGATGACCTTTCGAGCTTCAGCTGAATGCGAGAATAAGTAGCTGTCAGTTGCGCTGATTTTCTTAAACTCATTTGTTCATTCTAAACTCAAGCGAACTGTCATTTTTCCAAAAACTTTTTACAAAATTCTTGTAGGCGAAGAGCAGCGCTTCAGAATCGTATATGACTTGTACCTGAAGGATAACAAATAGGTGGAGAAAAGTCCATCTGAAAAAAAAGCGTAAGCAATTATGTGTGTGGCACTGATCTCTTCTGTTCTCCATCCATCTAAGTCCTCCGCTTCTAGCAGCGATCTCTTTTCCGCTCATGTGAGCTTAAGATCTATCCTACACATTGCAACCGATATGAAAACCATGATCAGCCATTTTAGCGGATTTGAACAAACAAACAAACAAACAAACGTCTTTGGTACATCCACTATGCAGGATTTTTGGGATCACCGGAAATTTCTTAATTGTGCTGCTGCTCAAAAATCCAAGAACCTCCTTAGAAAAGCAATTTTCGTGTCTATCGCATGTCATTAGGAACTATTTCGATCTGCAAATGATGTGCGCCCTTCTTTGACGGTACGGCTAGCTCGCAGTTTTGTTGTCAGATATTTTAGCTTAGAAGATCCATGCAAGTAATCAAAAGAGCATTATATTCATTTGTGTAGTGATGAAGTAAATTGTCTTTGTGCTGGATTTTACATGCAAACTCACCCATTTGTTGAATGAACAGACTCCGTAACTTTTTTTTCAGGTAGTCATCCTATTGGAAACTCAAATCAGTATTATTTGGTCGAGTCGAATTTCTAACGTTTGTACCTTTTTGAAAGCCTTGTTATTGCGACTGAAACTCTGGAATCGCGTAATCAAGTGATATGTATGGATACTATACTGCGCGCTGTCAGATGAAGATCACAAAAACGCCACGAAAGCGAGCCGCCTAAAAAAAAGTGTTGAGAAATACATTTGACATATGCGGCAAGCATTTATTGGTACTGTTGAACAACATACAATCAGCACACAATCAGATTTTATGTTCTCACAAAAGAAAATGAAATTTTTCATCTCAAATTCATGTTGAGATGGCCCTTTATGTGTTTTGTTTGGGTTGCAATGCTTGTTCGGGAACGTCATTGGGAACGAGACCAGCTGGAGCTCCTGCTTTAGCGGCCATAGCTCCATAGCCATAGCCGCCGCTGCAGGTGCCCGTTGCACATCCGCCAGGAACAGGAGGTGGGCAGCTGCCTGTGGCACAGCCGGAGCTAGGCATTGGAGG
>JARK01000489.1:0-39974 GCA_000688135.1 Ancylostoma ceylanicum
AGTTAACACTATCGCCGTGGGTGGTCTGGCGCAGTGGATGCGTGCAATGCGTACCATTCACAGGGTTTCGTGGCCGGACGCACGCACACCTCACGACGGAGTACTCGTCCGCGCCTTTGACACATGATGAAGAGGACCTCCTTTCTAGGAATTCTCGCTTCTTTCACGCAATTTCATCCCTGCCTATGAGTTTATCGTCCCGAAAAACCCTGAGATCTCCAACGCAAGGATTTCCGCAGGTGCTGCCTTTAAGCTCTGGGCATACTAGCAGCGACGGCGATTTTGTCGCCACGCAGTCTAACTTGCAAACATCACAAAAGCTGCAGTGGTCATTCCACGCGCATTCATATTCAAAAACTATAGGTGAACGCGCGGCCAATTTTGACCACATCGCAGGAGGAATTGCGTGGCGACCAAATCCCAAGAAAGTCGCGGCATGGGCACATTTCATTTTGTGAGTCGTCAGCAATTTTCTTCATTTTTCATGCAGTCGCGTCGCTACGTCTTGACGTAGCGACGCGACGTAATTGCTCACGTATTATTTTTGCTAGGGATTCCCAGAGTTTCCGTTCATTTGTATAAGTTTCTGACTCTAGCAAGCATCGAGCACTGTTTTTGTTTAAAAGCAAGCCTTTGTTTTTTTTACGTAGTGTCCTCTCAATTCGCCTTCAAACTCCAGTATTTCGGAAGGGTTTCCTGTTCCTTCTTCAGGACCGCTCTCGCGTCTTTCCGTGTTGTGAGCAGTTTACAAAAATACCAACGAAATACAAAAGAATCGTTCTTAGCAGCGAAAACACAGAATTAGAACCAGTTTGAAACGATAAAATGCTCTTCCAAAGGCAGGACTAACGAAGGAAACTTTTTCTTAAAGATTACTACCACTAACTATAGAAAACAAGTGTGAATGAGCTCAACTTTCAAGTTTTAGTCGGGTCAAAACAACGAGTATTTCAATGCGGTCGCCACTCATAACATAAAGTATGCCCAAGTATTCGATAGAGTCGCGGCGACAGGATCGCTCGTGCAAAACTCAGTTGTGGCAGCCAAATCGCGTCGGAAGTATGCCTTAGGCTTTATGTACCGTCTAGGTATCCTGGACGTACGTTAAAAGGAGAACCGTAGTGTTGAAGAGGTGGTGCTCTCCGTCTTCCTCACTACGTTCTCGACGCCCGTAGAGCCGATTGCTTCCTCCTGCCTAACACTGGAGCGAAGTCGTTCATCATGTTGACTTTCCGACCTAAGTATACCTGATGTATTCCGATATGATCGTTCTGTTGAGCGAGACGGGGCATCCAGGACCCATCCGTTTTTAATGAACACCCTCTTTATTGGGTTCAATTAGGGACCGATCTTTATATAAGCGTTATCGAAGTCCGCTAACATTCGGTTCGCGTGGCTGATGGTTGGTATTATAAGTATGACCCTTTGACAACTCCCTCTCCTGATGTTGATGATAATGTCGTTGCGAAGTGGCAAGATTTTGGTCGTGAAGTTGCTACATGGCTCACACAGCATCATGATATACTGAGTGTGCACGCAGAGAGATCCTAATCTGAAATTCAAGGGCGACTCTTTTGGTGAGAGAACATGTTTGGCAACACCTTTTACGGGTTACAGTTTTGCACGGGAAGGTACAGTGGGCGTCAATGGCGGTGACCCGTCTGCGGCCTCGAACAGAACGCGGCGCGACCGCGCCGCTCGAGCGAGAATCCTCTCCGGGACATCAAATTATGGGGTTTTCTTTATAGTCAGTTAGTTTTCTTATTAGTTATCATCAAATATGATGAACAACTATCAGGAAAACCCAGATAAGCCACTGCGGCGACGATTCTTGCCTGAGCGGCGCGGTCGCGCCGCGTTCTGTTCAAGGCCGCAGACGAGTCACCGCCATTGACGCCCACTGTATTTCCCGGGAGAATGAGCCACAAGAAGGCTTGGCAAGCAAAAGACAAGAGAATGTGTTGGCCATCCATATTCCGGAAGTTTGACAGCACAAACGGCGGAAGAATATTTTGACAACACATTTCCCGGGTCTCAGGCATATGCGACGCTCCGGTATTGAGGTGGGTGCGTCGGTTCAATCACTCATGTTGGACGTGCGCGTTGCACAACTGTGAGCCGGAATAGGAGTATTTATACTTCTTCGCGGGGCGATGGCGTCGCGGCGACGGCTACAACACAGCAACGCGACGGGTAGCGAAGCCGTCGCGTCGCGCGGTCGCGCCATGCCAAAGTTCGAAATACACACGTAGCGCGATTTGGCGTAAGCGTCAACGTTTATGCGTTCTTATGATAAGTCGTATAGTCCCGTGAGTTTCAGATCAAAGCAGCAAGAAAATCAAAGAAGCAACAGCCCAATCCAGGCTCTGAACATTTGCGACCACTGTTTGTGCATGCTTCCATTCGGGACTCATCGCATTTGAACAGTTTGCTTGGATGCGACGGTCGCGTCGCGCCGAAGTATAAACACTCCTAATCTCTACTTGCGACCAATCCAAGTCTAGACTTTTGGTGGAGGATGCTCCCGCAATTCTTGCCGCGCTGCGCAATCGGCTGGATCCTGTGGATACGGAAGGTATCTAGAGGCATCGTGCCCAGTGACGGAGTTGATGGATCTCGAACTCAGTGCTGTTATGCACGGAATCGATAGATGTCGCTGGTCCAATTACATAGGTCTGAAATCTGTAAAAGGGAAAGTCTGTATGTATGTAAGTATGTGTGTATATAGGTAATGAATAGAAATTGCGGAGAGTGAACCGATCTGGACCAAATTTTGCATACAGGCCTACCATAGGGTGGAGGAGGTTATAGGCTACTTTCGGCCGGGAACAATCGGTTGACTTATCGATTATGTCGATTTTATTGATTTTTCGCTATTTTTGCTCAGGAGCTGGCAAAAGAATGCCTGCTGAGGTTACCCAATACGATGAGCACGAGCATGATAACCATCTTGATCGACGGTATCGAGTTATTGTTTCTATCGATTTTTTTTCACTTTCGCTCGGGGACAGGCAAAGACATGTCTACTACGGTTCTCCAATGCGCTGAGCAGGAATATGACAACCATACTGAACGATGGTATCGTTTTCTTTCACTTTCGCTCGGGTACGGGTGAAAGCATGTCAGGAGGGGTTCTCCAACATGCCTAACACGAATAAGACGAGTACATCACACGAAATCATCTATTGATTGACCTTATCAACTCCTACACTTCTGAGAGTGAAAAGAGGCTACTGAGATTATTTAACATGATCATCATCGAAATGAAGAGTACTTCAAATGGATGTATTTGTGAGCCAATTATCCGCATCAGCGTGAAAGGTCAGGAGTAGTAAGGCCTTCGAGCGGAGCCGGATATACTGTCTAGAACATTCTGGGGCCCTAGTAATTGCACTATAACTGCCTGTTAACCAGAAAGTGAAACCGGCGGTTGTACATTCTATAACCCGGAACCGTTGTGAGTTCGATATAGTGCGAAGAATCGAAATATCAACATAGTTTCGTTAACCGTGATATAACCAGCATACCATGCCACGGTTCGGATCCTGGCCTCGGGCGCTGCTAAACTATCGGTTGAGCAGATCGCACAGGCACCGCCATATCGATATTGCTAGAGTGCGCGCAGAAAGCGCGCAGATATCATAGATGCAGACAAATGGAGATCCCGGTTATTAAAAAGTCCTCTCGAGGACTTTTTAATAACCGATTAAACATGCATGTGAGTAGAGTCTTGGTATGCTTTTGCGCGCGCCAACCGAATGCTCATCCAACTACGCATCGTAGCTGTGAATTTGGTGCTTCAAAGGACCAAGAAAAATGAGAGAATTGTTTTTTTTGTTTGAAAGCCTCGCATGATTTTTTTCGTCAAAACAAAACAATGAACCAGCTCTGGAAACGGATCCTATCGCATCATGAACTAGAAAAAGTGAACTCACCATATTGAAATGAAACCAACAGTGTTCGAAGCATTGCATATCGAGGTTTCACACTAAGTATACCAGTTTTTGACCAGTTGCGTTCGTATTAGTTTTTGTCATGAGGCTGTAGAGGCTACTCATGATTTGCGTCTCAATTGAGACGTGGCAGAGCGGTTAACGGGATAGGCCACTGTGATGGTAGTGCGGGGTTCGAGTGCCGCAGTTGGTCAAAGCATTGCATTTTCGTACCTCACTCTTTTGTTGTCATTTGAAATAGTGAAAAAGGTTCAAACACATTAGTTACAGTGGGCGTCAATAGCGGTGGCAAGTCTGCGGCCTCGAACAGAACGCAGCGCGACCGCGCCGCTCGAGTGAGAATCCTCTCCGGGACATCAAATTATGGGGTTTTCTTGATGGTCAGTTAGTTTTCTTATTAGTTACAATCAACTATGATGAACAACTATCAAGAAAAGCCAGATAGGCCACTGCGGGCGACGATTCATGCGTGAGCGGCGCGGACGCGCCGCGTTCTATTCAAGGCCGTAGACGGGTCCTCAGACAATGGAACGGGCTGACCGCGGTACCAAAATGTGGTTTACGGGCTGACCGCGGTACCAAAATGTGGCTTGCGGGCTGACGGCGCACCGAAATTTGGCTGACCGCGGTACTGTCCGCGGTCAGCCAAAGTTCTGGCCCATTGTAGTGACAAGGCGCAAGTCATTCTCGTGGAATGTACGTTGCGATTAAGGATGTAGGAACAGTGGCACTGTTCCTATACAAATAGAATGAAATAGCAGACTCCTTTAGTGGAGAAAGGTGATGTGACGGGAGGTACTAATCTCACCACCAATTTTTACCGATCGAGTGGAGATCACTCCCCAGTTTAGGAGGAGTGGATGACACTCGTGGATCATTTTTGGAACGGAACTCTCGTTTAGAGAGCGTTCGCTTTGGTTTCAAGTACTTACTTCTTAGGCAGTAAGTTAGAGTGAACTTTCTACTATCTAGGAACGTAGCCCGAAAAATATGGATTGAATTGTGACAATGTCGGACATGATAATCCTCGACCCTCCTTTCATTGTACCATTAAAAAAAGAAGGATGGGACAATATGCCTGATGTTGATTTCGATAGGTCAAATGTCATTCATTAGCTTCAGAAAGCATTGCTATCGCTGTAGGTACCCCACGGCACCGTTTTAGCAGCGGGCTGACCGCGGCGCTACTGCGGGCTGACCGCGCACCGATATTTGGCAGACCGCGCTCAATTATTTGGCGGACCGCGGAGTTGGCTACGGTCAGCCAAATTTCGGTACCGCGGTCAGCTCGCTCCATTGTCTGAGTCACCGCCATTGACGCCTACTGTATGTGTGATTCTGTAACAGAAATAAAAAAGAACACATTAAATGCAGATTGTTTCAGTTTCGATACAGTGCTCAGTATTGAATACTTTTCTGTGAATCAGTTAACTCACAACTACTACAAAATACAGGTGCTCCGACTCGCCTCCGGCGAGTCTCGCACTTGCCCACTTCGCGGGATTTCGGTAGTGAAGTGCCAATAATTTCCAACAAAAGCGTATGAAGCCGACACTTGCGAGGCTCGCCGGAAGCGAGTCGGAGCACTTGTAGGATGTAACCAAATTGTGTGTTGGTAATCGCTTCCGCATGGTAACTTCTTCCCCGCAGCTAACCTTTTCGAAAACGCTCAACTAACCACACACAAAATCTTGAGAGTTTAACCACTGATAGCAACTTATATTCGAAAAGGAAAACGATTAAAAAGTAGATAAACTCTCCACTTTTCTTTGTGATAGACGAACCATAGACATTTGCACATGAAACCTATTCCGTTCGAGTCAGAATTGTACCCCGCAGTGCAAGAACTCATTGTGATCTACGCGAAGCTGCGCCTTGCGCAGATCACAGTGAGACAGAACACACAAACAGATGAGTTTTACTATACAGTGATGGGGATAAGGGCCAAAAATCGATAAAACCGATTTCTGGAAAAACGGCAAAAGACCCTGACGTTGCACTGCGGGGCACAATTCTGAGTCGAACGGTATAGGTTTCATGTGTGTTTGTCGGTTGGATCGTGAGATATAAGCGATAACCAACAAACACACAAACAGATGAGTTTCACTTTATAGTGATGGGGATAGGGGGCCAAAAATCGATAAAACCGATTTCTGGAGAAACGACAAAAGACCCTGACATTGCACTGCGAGGCACAATTCTGATTCGAACGGTATAGGTTTCATGTGTGTTTGTCGGTTGGATCGTGAGATATGAGCGATTACCAACAAACACACAAACAGATGAGTTTTCCTATATAGTGATATTCACAACAGCGATGTGTATACCGTCAGTTTCCTTCATTACTATGTAATTGCGAAGATTCACTTGCACGGTGGCGCAGTGCGATCACTGCAATTTCAAATGCTGTTTGTCACGCGTTCGGCTCCTCTTGCAAGCGGAATTTTGCAAACAAGATTAAGAGACAAATAGACTCGCGAGAACTTCGTGGTTATATCCTGGTTGTAAGTTGATTAAGCTGGGAAACCGGCAGTTGTCTAAGGGCATAACTTTCTCTATAACCGTCGGTTACGACGCATTTACTACGGCCCCTGAATTTGATCCGCACGCGGTGAAACCTCAAGTACTGTAAAAGTGCATACTTATATGGCTGGGCAATTAGCAAGGCATGATGGGACTTTGCTCCGCGGCCTTCCCTTCTTTGTGCAAAAAGAAGAATCTCATGAGAAGGAGGTAGTGGTCTGAAACGCGACGGATTCTCGGGAAATCGTCTACTGATGATGATGTGTTTGATATTCATTATATGTATTTCTCTTCACCGGGTGACTCACACGTCCATCGCAGGGAGGTTGGCTTCCAAAATTGTGAGTTCCCATGGGCAGTCTTTCTTGTCATGATAAGCTCGGATGGCGCCTCCGTGAATGTTCCAGCGATATAAGGTTGTTGAGGTTTTCTCCTATCTTGCCGTTGAAGTTGCGAACGATGACCTTGTAGAATGCTTGGTCTTCCTTGTAGAACCTCTCCATGTCCATGTAAAAAGCCTCAATCTCCTCTTCTTTTGTAGGTGGATGTTGGAGCGTACACGAGGAAGATTGTCAAGTCCAGTATTGATCTACATCTCATCAGTCGTAAACGTCTGATTCAAGTTGTTAGCTGTTCAAAAGAAGCGATGTTCATGACCAAGTTCGTGTTGGGCTTTATAATGTCGTTGGCGTGCCAATGACAAGGAAATTAAATTCTTTGTGCTCATGTAGTAGCTGATGGACGTTGTTTGGAATCTAGTCATCATTCATAATTGTTGTTCTGCAACTAATCAGAATATGAGCCGCTGCTCCGAACGAGTTTGAAATGAGCATTGGCTGAACTTTTATCTCTGTTACCATACTCCGTGCATGATCTGCTAACAGAACAACTTATCAGAAAACTCATTTTCGGAACCCCTTGGACGAAAAAGTTCCCAAACGTTTAGTACGCTACCTTCATCCTCACCCACATAAGAATTTTGTCAAAAAGCCTTGCAAATTCGCGTTCTGCAGTCATTCTGCAACAGAGAAGCGAGTAGGTGAACCTGGTTTCTTCCATATGTGCGTACATACTGACATGCGATGTGCACTCTTCCACATTATTCTAAACTGCTTCTCTTCTGAAGACTCACTGGGTTCGCCCAATTTGTCGATTCCATTCCGTTTGGCTAGATCGACGTCAAATCGTTTCAGCTCCCATTGAAACCTGGAAGACATCGGAAAACACGGTTAAGAGTGAAAGGCACTCAGCGTGAACCTCACCTTGAATTTCTGCGGGATAATTCCAATAGCAAAAAACGTGGATGGGCTTCGCTCCAAAGCAAAAAGAAGCAAGAATTCCACAACCTTTACAGCAGGGAGGAGTGTAAAGTTGGAAGGGTGGTCTCAGAGCTATCTTTTGGGGACGGGATAAGCTGGGCCTCACTGTTCTCCTACATCTTCTAACGGCGGTCGTAAAACCACTGTCCACTATCGCCCAGGCTCTCCACTCTATCGCATTGGCTTCTAAGTCAAAAGAGAGCTGCACACATCAGGAACTAAAGTTTTCAACTTCAACTGCAGAAAATACAGTAATTCCCAGATACTTTTGTTTTGTTTATTCACCAATTTTGTTTGTTATATACGCCTACTATTTGTTACTAGAGCTGATTGTTTGCGGATGATTTGGAAATTTATCGCCCTATTATTTCCAGTAGGGATGTGGATTCCCTGCAAGAAACTGACAATTTCACAACAAAATGAACACAAACAATTTCATTCATGAGTGGGCAGAAGACTGGGAATTACCGCTTCTAACGAAAAGAAAACTAAGGCGCTCCAGCTGAGTCCACGTAACATTCATCACGAGTATAGCATCGGCGGTGTTCGGATCACTGATGTTGAGGAAATGACAGACTTCGGATTCCTAATTACAGAGAAACTCAGCTTTAACAGGCGTTGCGAAGGAGCGGCTAGTTAAGCGATGAAGGTAGTGCACAACATGTCTGGAGGTCTTACAACCAAAGGGTCAGTTTTACTTAAAGCTCATAAAACCTATTTGAGACTCATTCTTGAATACGGGACTCCAGTCTTCAATCCCCGCCGCCGTAAGAGCAACCACACCATTGAAAACGTCCAAAACACATTTACTAGGAAACCCATGATTCGTTCTGTTGGCTATCTCTATGATTATTCCTTCTAGCGACGAAAGGAAAATAAATTTCGGACTGAAAACACTATCCCTTCGTAGGAAGGTCAACGACCTACTTTTAGTTCATAAAATCATTCATGCAAAATGCGGACTGTTACCTGAGAATCTCTTCTCTTTCAGAACATCATGCTTTCGTGGAGGAACCATGAAATTTCAGCTCAGGAGAGTCAGGCGTAAATGTAGGCGCTATTTTTGTGCATGAAACGGTTCCAAAATTCGAGAAGTTATGCAGAAATCACCTTATCCCCATTGGCTCGACACTTTTAAAAAACTCCTTAATTAATGTCTCAGTCCGCGATGCCATATGTGCTTCTTTGTTAATGTAAGATTAGGTATTTTTAAGATGTTTTTTGTCCGAGAGTTTTGTTCCGTTTTATTGGTTATATGCTTGGTTCGCCTTGTATTATAGCATAAGTCATATCTTATGTAATAAATTAAAAATACTTCCACCCTGACTGAATGAAGAAAATGTGGAATGGGCATCTGCAGCGCAAATCTTCCACCTGGCGCAATTGATATGAGCTGAAAAAGTACCTACTGCACAGTTGACAAACCCTCCCATCCCATATATCCATTGAGCTCTAGGTAAAGGTCATGACATAATCTGAGACTTTTAAACGAAGGGGTCCGAAGATGATTCGAAGACATTGTTTGGCAGCAGCACTCATGCGGTTTACAGCATCCAAACAGGCTTTGTGGTATTCAATAGTTTCTGCGTGCCTAGCGATAGCTGCTTCCAGAATTTTCGATATAGCCACCGTGTTCGCGGTGGCGTACAGCTGGCGTCGATGGAAGCACGTTTTTCGTCAACTCGGAATGCACGCGTCGCAGCCGCGTCGCTCAAACAGGAATCGCCGTCCCAATTGCAAATGTTAAAGGTTTCTAGATAGTCTGTTCTTCCTATTTTGTGTCATCTTTTAAGAAAACTATCTAAGTATCGAAGAAACTTATCGTTTGTTAGCAAAGCGGTGAATCCTATGCGACCGGCGAGGTCGCACCATTTTTTTCCGTGTTCGTGAAAAACACACTTCCGTCGACACTCACTGTAGATACCTCAGAAATTTCTTAGCTGCAATGAGGGGATCTTGTGCCTATTGATCTATTGAGGAAATACCTCTATGGCTCACTGCCCCAATGTTGATGATTTATAGATCATCAACCATATATTTCTCATAACTTTTAGGTTCAAAGATCATTTGTATGTTTAGCCTATGGTTATTTTCCTCTAGCATGCTTGCTCTGGTATCTAATCACTCAACTTGGAGTGACAATTGAGCAGACAGGGTCGACCCTTAGAGCGGCACCCCTTTGTATCGTTATATCCATTAGCACTTTAGCCACAGCAGTTCCTTTTCGGGCCAGCCCCGCCCATTCATGTGTGCATAAAAGGGGCCCCGAATGAATATTGTACTCGTCTATTGTACTCGTCTATTGTACTCGTCTATTCGTCTTCGTGCAGGGCCAATAAATCTTTGCCGGAAGTCGTCCACCCTATCACTTGGTCGTACCCAAATTGGTGCATCGGCCAGTGATCCTTCCTTTGATCCCTCGTGTACGTCCTTTTGCAAGGAACCCGAGGATCGAGGCAAAGACCCGCGTGGCAGCACACTGTCCACAGAGATCTAGACCTATCTCTAGCGCGTCCTTTTTCGAGGAACCAGAGATTGAGACGAGTTTCGTGTGGTACACCAAGCCACAAAATCTTGAAAACTCTCCTGCGCGTCCTTCTTGAAGGAACCTGAGGGTGGAATAGATTTTGCTAGGCTCATCCAACTGTCAGACAGTCTCTCCCGAGACTTGAGCAAGAAGACAGATGGACAGCAGGTCAAGTTGATCAAAACTCGTCTTGCCTATATCTCGAGCAGTTCAAGCCAAAGAACTCTCGAGCCTCAGAACAGCACACTGCTCTGAAAGTCTCTTTCCCTTGCGAGTTCCAAGGAATCAGGGGAGAATTCAAGAGGCTTGAGCCAGGAGAGCAGTGTGTGTCAATAGAGCAAACCAAAAGCTCGGCTTGTTTTCCAACTCGAGCAGTTCAGCAAGAACTCTCGGGTTTTATCAAAGGTTCGACACTCCATTGGTCAATTTTTCTGTCAATCGGACGAGCCTGCACACACACGATTTCTGGTGAAGATCCAAGCCATCTTCACTACACAAAGTAGCACAGCGTTCACATTATGCTTGCTGCTTATCTAAATAGAAGAGGACAAGCACGCCAAAAGCCATCCTCTCTAGCCGACCGCAGCCTTTGCCACAGCAAAGCTCGGTTTCTGGTAAGGTCCAAAGCACCTTCACCAGGTAAAAGCAGTGAAGCGTCCACACAACGCTTGCTGCTTAAATAGTTGAGTTCTGGCATTACAACTGCCAAGCTAACTAACCACCAGAACGTCTCTTGCAGACAAGACACTGTATCTGGTTGTGATCCAAGCATCCTTGGCATCACTCAAGGGAAACACCGCATCTGTGCCATTGAGACTAGCGTGTTCTCCTATTTCTGATTCAAGGCCCCCAGCTGCCACTCAAGAAGTGCATCTTCAGCAAACAATGGCAGCACTTGTACGGTTGCAGACATTAGTCTCGTCAACCTCACCATAGAACAGCGATCAAGCTGTCTGTGCAACAAAGAGCAAATAGTCAGCAAAAGCCAACAAAACGAAAATGGCCAAGCTGCAAGTATACAAGGCGGAAATCAACAACGCCTGCTATCTCATAAAGTCAATAGAGGCTGATGTCAAGCGTCTCGACAACCCATTCACATTTCCCGAAGAAAGGATTGAGTGTGAAGAATTTGTGAGGACAAAAGCTGGAGAATTGACACACCTCCTTACCTACCATCCAAAGTGCCTGCAGTCGCAGTTCCTCCTCTGTCATTTCTTGTCTGGCTCGAAATGCTTGGAGCTGCACTATGTAGAAGAGTCGATTGTTGTCCCAGTTCGTGTTGCCTGAACTGGACCTTATTCTGCCACTGCACAGCAGCGTAATGGAAAGGAGTGAAAGGCTCATTAAGATCAGAAAGCCTTCCCTCGAAATATCATCATTCTCTGGGAATTACAGAGAATTTAACAGCTTCGGGACAGTATTCGAGTCGCTCATACACAATGACAACGAGCTTTCCGACACCGACAAATTCCTCTTCCTTAAGCAAGTCTTGGAAGGGAAGGCAGCTGCGGCATTAAG
This sequence comes from Ancylostoma ceylanicum, assembly GCA_000688135.1. NCBI lineage: Eukaryota > Metazoa > Nematoda > Chromadorea > Rhabditida > Ancylostomatidae > Ancylostoma > Ancylostoma ceylanicum. The sequence continues at coordinate 11,841 of JARK01000489.1, forward strand.
CTGTATCCCTGTCATAGGAGACAGATACAGTATGGCTGTCAACATTCTGAAAGAGCATTTTGATCGCTCTGCCAACATGGCAGACATCATCATCAACGAAAATGAGCGTCTTCAACGAGCTTTCGACAATCCGAGGAGCTGCGGAGAAACGTTCGAGGCAATCAACGCAAGGATCATCCACCTAGAGCAGACAGGAATGACGGTGAACGCAGACCGAATCTGGCGCCGCCTGATCCTCTCCAAATTTCCTGAGGTCATCTGCACAATGGTGATCCAGAAAGAGTCGCAGTCTGATCACTCATTCGATGTTACCGAAATCATGAGCACGATCGATGCGATCTGGAAGCCGCCAATCAACTGCAACCACCGTCATCAAGGTGATGAAAGGAACCTCCAAAGCATGCACAGTTCGCAAAATGAACGCCAGATACCCACACTGGACAAAACACCAACGGTCAGCAATCAGTGTGTTCTTCAAATCGCCACAGTGATGATATTCAGTGAAGCTGAATGGGACCACCAACCCATCACTTTACTCCTCGATTCTAGAGCTCAAAAAAGCTTCATCAAATCCGGAATCAGCGAAGAGCTCAAGCTCAGGATTACCGGATCTACATCATTCACCACATCTGGAATGGGTGAATTACAGGGAAGCTTCAACTCCAACGACTTACAAGTCACTCTGAAGGGCCTCCATAGCTCTAAGAAACTGGAAAAATTGTCAGTACACACAGAGAAAAAACTGACTACACCGTTGACTACGGCAGAGCTATCAGAAGAGGATCTCAACTTCATATCAAGCTCTAACATCACCGTTGCTCAACAGTCACTTGCAAGTGCAACTGTTTCGGCAAACTTGCTCATTGGACAAGACCTTCTCAGCACCATCAGAGACCACAGCAGTCCGGTGCTGACTCTTCCATCAGGACTCATCTTAACGCCAACCGTCTACGGATACACCATTTCGGGAACCAGCCTAACAAAAGAAAAGACTAGCGCTGATGTTCATGGAAGTGCATAAGTGATTGCCAGCCCGCTATTTCTTCACGGGAGGATTATAAGAAGGATATCAAGAACCTGTGCGAACTGAAATCACTCGGATTGAAGACGGAGAATGATCCTGGCGAAGCCTCCATCATCAAATTCATGGATGATTACAGGAAGACCATCCAAATAAAGGAAGACGTGATCGCAGCCGGCTTTCCTTTCAATGAGAACGTCGGGAAGCTGAGAGACAATTTCAACGTTGCTTTCCGCCGTTTACAAGCTCTCCTTCGCACAATACGCGGCGACAAAGAGAAGCTACGAATCTACGATGACACGTTCCGAACGTACATCAAGGAAGGGATTATCATTCTATCTCCCTCATCGACACGTGTGGACACCTGGAAAGAGCACTGAGCGAGTTGTATTCGACGCATCATCTCATGGAAGAAACGAACTCAGTCTCAATCATGTTATATACGAAGGCCATGCTCTCACCCCATCGATCCACGAAGTTCTATTGCAGTTCCGTACGCATAAGAACACAATGGTGGCCGACATCCAGAAAGCCTTCCTGCAGATAAGGCTTCCAGATCACCATCGTGATGCGACAAGGTTTTTATGGATTAAAAATCTAGACTCTCTTGCAGAAGGGGACAACGTCGAGTATTACCGCTTCTGCAGAGTCCCGTTCGGAATAAATGCAAGTCCAGCTATTCTGAATCAGTCAATTCTCAAGCATATCGAGCAGGAAAACAGTCCTATAGGGAAAGAACTGTCCAAATCCTCATACGTGGACAACATCCTCCTCAAAGGAGAAACTTCCGATGACTTGATCAGGAAATACACTGCCTCAGAGCAGGTGTTCTCTTCAATCGGAATGAACCTGAGGGATTACCTGTGCAACTCTTCAATAGTCAACGACAGCATCGAAGAGCCGGACAGAGCAAAAGACAAGGAGATTAAAGTGCTCGGACTCAGCCGGAACTCCATCGACGGCACCCTCTCCTTCGCATGCACCGAAAAGATACAGAAGAAAGTCTCCAAAAGAACGGTACTAAGCCAGATAAACGGATTCTGCTTTGATCCACTAGGACTACTGACTCCCCTCATTGTACCAGTCAAGGTGTTCTTACAAGACATTCATAAAATAAAGCTGGGCTGGACTCGCCTCTGCCAGACGAAGCAAGTCAACAGTGGAATTCAATCAGAAGCAACATTATCGGCTTCAGTAAATCGGTTCCAAAGAAGGTGTTGGAGAAGGATCCGGAAGCTACGCATATCCTGTCAATCTTTGTCGATAGTTCGAAACGAGCATATGCATGTAGCCTCTACGTCACAACAACTTCAGAAGATGGAAAGGTGGATACGCAACTCTTCACAGCAAAATCAAAGGTTGCACCGTTGAAGAAGGAACAGACCATTCCAAGACTGGAGCTACCATCAATCTTTCTTGGATTAAGCGTAGCGGAATCGACTATAGCGAAGAACGATGTGAAGTTTGCGAGAGTGAATGTATTCAGCGATTCTACGATTGCATTATTCTGGGTACACACCAGCAAAAAACTCCCTCCAACAGTCACGACACTGGTTCAGAAGATTGGCTTCGCAATAGAGAGAATAAAAACATCAAGTCCTGTTATGTTCTACCACGTTCCGACAGATGAGAACGCGGCAGATTGCGCTACAAGAGGAGTCACTAAGCAAGAATTTGCTGAGTCCAACTGGTGGACTGGACCGAAATGGCTCAATTATCTATGCGAAACCTGGCCAGTAACTCACATAAACAACCTGCAATGAGACCTCTGTGAAGAGGTGGAAACATTTGTTGTCCAGAATACCGAGAAAGAGAAAACAGATACCATATGGCCGGTAGAAACTGTTAGCAACTACTCCAAGCTGAAAAGGATAGTTGCTTACTCTCTCCGCTTCATCCGCCATTCAAGCAAGAACAGGCATCTACAACTCCTAGATAGTGGTGTTCAAACGATCACGCCGAACGCAGCGGAAATCGGACTCGCAGAGAAATACATAGTAAAGCAAGAACAAAACATTCATGGAACATCTGCTGCTATCCAGAACAAGCACTTCAACGTAGGATACGACAATGAAGGCATTCTGAAAAGGTTCGGAAGGATCCAGCATGCCGATGTGCTCAAGGACGTAGCCAGTCCTATGTATATACCTCGACAAAGCATTCTCAGAGCAAGGATCGCAGAGAATATACACAGAAGCATGACACACTGTGGTAGCAACCAACTTGTGTGTGAACTCCGCCAGCGATTCTGGATTCCGAAAGATAAAGCACTCTGCATAAAGGCTGTGCGAAACTGCGTCACGTGCAAGAAGTTCAATTCTGCACCATTCAGTTATCCAGATATGGGCCCACTCCCCAAGGAACGGGTCACACAAGCCCCACCATTCTCTCACATGGGAGTCGACTACTAGTCCCATAGTCATCCGATTGACAACTGGCGAAGACGAGAAACGTTATGTCGCATTGTACACCTGTCTGGTCACCCGACTAGTACATCTTGAAGTAGCTACAGATCTGTCAGCAAAAAGCTTTCTGCTCACCTTCAAGAGATTCATTGCACGCCGAGGAGTGCCACGAAAGATCATCAGCGACAATGGAACCAACTTCCGACTCGGCGAATCCATCTTGGGTAATAATTTGCAAGAAGACGAAGATGTGGAGCTTTTATTATTTCTTGCCGATCACCGCATCGCCTGGCATTTCATACCTCCAGCATCACCATGGATGGAAGGAGTAAGGGGAAGAATGGTCTCTCCACAAGACCATTGAAAGACGAAAGTTGTCAGCTGAACTGCTCCACACTAACTTGTGCGGAATCGAAGGCATCGTGAACTCAAGACCTTTGACCAGCAATGGAGACCAAAACTCTTCTTGTCAATTTCTGCGACCTGTAGATTTCATCTATAAGGAAGTACGGCTCGGAAGCACTCAACTTGCGCCGTCGGACAACGATGAACACGATCTCGACTACCGGACTACTTCAGAACTGTCATCTCAGAAGGAAGCGCGGATTGCTCTCTCCGAGACAGAAAAGCTCACGAAGAAATTCTGGACCATTTGGAAGCACGACTACCTCCTTGAACTTAGAGACCGTCACCATTTGTTCGAAAGAATCAAGAAATCGACCATTCGTGACCCACAAGTCGGAGACATCGTACTTTTCGATGAAGAGTCTCAACTCAGTCGTGGTCAATGGCCAATGGCGGTCATACTCGAGCTCATCACAAGCAGAGATGGCAAGATTCGAAGCATGATTCTTCGTACAAGCACAGGTTGAGAGCTCCAAAGACCGCTCAATCGCATTGTTTCATTGGAAATTCGATCTTCTATGGATGACGACGAAGAAACGGATGCTACACCAACCAGCAAAGGAGGGATGTTATCCAAAGTCAAGAAGATTCTCATAAAGAAACCTTCCAACGAGGCCATACAAACAAGGAAGCAACCTCCGAGGGCCGCAAAAAAGCCAGTAGACTATGGAACAACCAATTCGTCCGTTACTGCTCGAGGCTCCACGAAATCTCTCACCAGTTCAATCATGATCACTTTATGCATGATAGCCATGATTTTCAACAGCACGGCCTCAGCGACCGTGCTCTCATGCTCGAAACTGGGAGTTAACATCAATGGTAGTGTAGCGACACCATCGCAACTATGCATCAACTACAAGGACTGCGGGATGATTCCTCCCCAGACGGGCTCAACAGAAGTCGCTATTCCCTTCAAGTATCGGATAGCTAAACACAAAGTTCAGTGGCGAACGATAATCAACGCGGAACAGCACATGGAAACCATCATCTNATCTCATGCTCAAAACTGGGAATTAACATCAATGTAGCGACATCATCGCAACTATGCATCAACTACTAAGAATGCGGGATGGTTCCTCCCCAGACGGGCTCAATAGACGTCGCTCTTCCCTTCAAGTATCAGATAGCTAAACACAAAGTTCAGTGGCGAACGATAATCAACGCGTAACAGCTTATGGAAACCATCATCTGCCCGCCAGTCGACATCTACAGCATGATCAGTTGCACATTCTGCGCAGAACTCTTCGGAAACCCCCAATGCGCACCAGAACCTGTCATCATGATCACTGCACTTCTACTCTATGTCATTGTCTCTCTCATCTGTTTGTTGTGCTACATCGGACTCCAAGCAAAACGTTCCCTCAGTCTCTGTCGGACCAAACGAATGCAGGAAGACGAACGAGATCAACAAATGGAACGTATAGAACTGAAAGGACCTCTGGAAATTTGCATTCGCTCTCATCCCATGCAATCAAGAATCACAACGTTTACGGCAGTTATGATGTGCTGTTTCCAGCTAGCCAGCACATGTCAGTATACTCATACATTGACGTCCAACAACAATGTGTGCACCAGAACGGACGGATCCCTCATATGCCGTTACATCATGGAGAGCAGAATCACACTGAGCGAACACCGTCCCATGCCTGCTTCAGGATTCGTCACGACAACAAAACGATAGGAAGCTTGGAAGTAAAGCTCCAACACGTTATACTTCAGTGCAATCCTGAAGTTCTGTTCTACACAAGAGATGCCAGCATAATAACAGAATCAGCCAAACGATCTCACTTTGCTGGTTCTTGCTCATCGGACACGTGTGCGCACACGAGCACAAGATCGTATGTTCCTGAACTACACAACACCTACGAGTTCCTTGGAATTTCACGATGTACATCTTCATGGCGTAGCGTTGGCTGTGGATGCCTGCTACCCATACCAGGTTGTCTATTCTCTCGGTCGTTCGCCAAGCCGCGAAACGAGAAAGTGTATGAAATTTTCAATTGCACAACATGGGAAGAATCGGCAATCATGAAATACACTTATACCGGTGCAAAAGGTAAAGAAGAAACCAACATTGTACGAGTCGAAGCCCAGACTACTCATGAAGAGGAAGACGGAAACATCACGGTGGAATTCATAAGATCGCCGAATGTCCCGCTTTCAAGCACGGTATTCTTGCGAGCGGTGAATTCCAGGAGCCAGGAAACGTCCATAGTCGACACAAATGACGTATTCGCCCTCAGATGTTCAACGATGGATAGCGCACGGAACCTTTCCCTCTGCCACATTGAAGACACGTGTTTCCCCACGGACACAGAAGCCAACTGTTGATGCAAAAACACGAACATAACGGAGAAGATCAGCTCGATAGACCGCAGACTACCATTGTCCACATCCGTCGTTCTACTGCAAGAAGCAAGTGGAAAAATACTTGCCGTCAGTCACAAATCCATCGTCGATTCGACAATAACGACAAATGGAGAGTGGAAATCGGACAACATCGTCAACAATGAGGACTGTGACATCAGCGCTTCGCCTGTTCGTGGATGCTACAACTGCTTAACTGGAGTACAACTATCTTTCTCATGCCACTCGAAACACCCAACAATGGTGGAAGTCGTGTGCACCGATCACATGTTCGCAGCAGCCTGCGACAGATTTACAGCACAAACTGAAGCGACGGTGCACTCCACTGCTGCACAATTCGTCGACCAGTGCAAGGTCACGTGCGGTAGAAGAGTTTGCGCCTTCAACATTACTGGAACGTTGGCATACCATCCTCACATGGAAGTGCTACGATGGATGTGCTACCCGGACATTGGACACATCATTAGCGTCGCGCTATCGTAGTGGAAGATGATGGCCGTAGCAGTTCTGGCACTCGTAGTGCTAGTGGGCGTCACAGCCCTTTGTATCCCGAGAATCATCGGGAAATTATTGTTGTGAATTGTTGTTTTAATATGCTAATTATTATTTTCTAGTCATGTCTCTGGGAATGTGGTAATAGTATTTGCAAGAAGTTTATATGTGAAAGTATGATTTGTTTACATTGCCTAGGTCTATTGTCAAATGTTGTACCTTTATGGGTTTTCAAGATTTTTTCATCAACAGGTTAGCAAAATCGTTGCATATTCTTTGCATCTTCTCATTGTGTTGTATCACTGTCATCCTGACAGTTTTCCCTTATCCGCCCGGCGTGTTGATGATCTATAGATCATCAACAATATATTTCTCATAACTTTTAGGTTCAAAGATCATTTGTATGTTTGGCCTATAGTTATTTTGCTCCAGCATTCTTGCTCAGGTATCTAATCACTCAACTTGGAGTGACAACTGAGCAGACGGGGTCGACCCTTAGAGCGGCACCCCTTTGTATCGTTATATCCATTAGCACTTCAGCCACAGCAGTTCCTTATCGGGTCAGCCCCGCCCATTTATGTGTGCATAAAAGGGGCCCCAAATGTATATTGTACTCGTCTATTCGTCTGTGTGCAAGGTCAATAAATCTTCGCCCGAAGTCGTCCACCCTATCACTTGGTCGTGCCCAAACCCCTGATATACACATTATCATTTGTGGTTTTGCAATAGTTCGAGATAGAATAGCAAACATTGTTGAGTTCTACGTTCCAATCTCTGATTCTCTACTCTAAAACAACAAAAAGTTTGCATAAGATGTTTTTAATGTTTAAAAAAAGTTTGCCAAGAAAATATCCATCGTTACAACCCCATTTTAACAAAAAAAAGGAGTGCAAGATCTAATGACTCGTTTTTATATCTAAACACATGATTTTTGCATGAATTCTTAGCTTTCATTAACTCGTATCTAAATCTACTCTGAACTTTCTACCCGCGGTGGATCCTCAGTATGTATGTCTGCGGTGGCGCTGATTCACACATCATCGCTGTGGGAACCGTCGCATTCGTCGAGACATGTGATCGAATGGATAAGGCACCGGACTTGGAATCATCAGCTCTGGAAGGTGTAGGTTCGAATCCCGGGATGTGAAAACGCTTGATAGTGAAGTGGAAATGCCGACGTCGATTTGCTTTTACCTTTCTTCGTCGGACACCCTAACATAGACCTTATTTTTGAGCAAAATAATAAATGCAACACAGGTGCAGAAAGAGTTTGCTTGTACTGGAAGCAATAAGATTATTAGTCATGCCCAGAGTAATGTAGTTAAGTAGATTCACTGCGAAATGACCAAAATATGATTCGAAAGTAGCATTGCACTGCTATTACTGGTTTCTTAAAAACGCACAAGCCCGGGTCCGCACCAGGGATGTGCGTAATTACGATTAACGGTTTACGAGTTACGATTTACGGCTATTTTCTGCGGTTTTTTACGACTTACAATTTACGAAAAATGACCCAAATTTCGTAAAGAGATCGTAAATAACATCAACGATGTAATTTCGCCATGGTGTTTGTGCGATGAGAGCGAATATGCATGGCTTGTCTCTGTTAACATTTCGCACCTGAATTAAGAGCGAATTCGCGCATTTCTGCCTCTGTTTTTCACTATTTGAAGGCAAGGGTTTATATAAAATTTATCGTCAAGACTTCCGTAGAGGTTTGCTAGAACCGGGTAATATGAAGTACAACAAAAACACCAGCACAGGAGACGCTTCGTCCCGTTCCAATTTACCTACACCGAAAAAGTGGATTGCTTGACTATCATGGAAGCAGACAGTACACCCGTCGCCAACATCGGCGGCCGCCGCGACTCCCCGCCCACAATCGATGCGCATCAGTCTCACAGTCGCCGGCGACGGCGACGCAGGTGCTAAGTCCTCGGGGACTATAGCGGCAGTGTTACGCTTTTGGCATGGTATATCACACAGAACACACGCGCTTTTGCACAAGTAGGACCCGTGCTCCACCGCTTGAGTACGTGGTCTCACGTGGAAGGAATTTTTTCTCTGCTGCATGATACTCCGGAAATGCGCGAATCTGAGACAAACCAAAACGCAAATATGCACGAGATTGAAGCTAATTCAAGAAGCTCACCTGCATAAGAGGTAGTAAGTAAGTGAGTAAGTAAGTGAGTAAGTAAGTAAGTAAGTAAGTAATTAAGTAAGTAAGTAAGTAAATCTTCATATAAATTTCCCTTTTACTTGTTAGTTTCAACCAGGTATTAAAGAAGTACGAGAGGATGTCTGCTCTGCCCATCGCGTGTATAGATCGCTTGAACATTCATTGGTATACTACCGTATAGGAGTTTGCTCATTAAGTTTGCTTCACAAAAGTATAACTGTGAAAAGGGCGTGCTCACCCGGTTGAGCACGCGGTCCCACGCGTCGCACCATGCGTGCTCAGCCGGTTGAGCACATTGTCGCTAATGTGTTAAAGAAGATGACGAAACCGCTGTCGCGTGCATGCCGGAGTGTCATAGGTTGAGGGTCCCAGAACGAAAAGCGTGTTTGAATCTCTGGGAACCGGCCAGCCGTCTCACAGTCTGCGCATCAACTTACCATTGTCTATGAGTGCCGCCGCGTCATGACCCTCCTATGCCTGCTGTTTTCGGGTTTATGGCGCTTTGTTAAAGAGATTTTATGTCGATAGTTCACGGCATCTTTGCAGCACCTAGCGGTTAGTGATAGCACAGATTTCCTCAAATAGAGCATGTGTATATCGACGCATTGCTAGAGTTACAGATAAATTGTGCTCATTATAGTTTTTGCGACAGGATGAGACCAACTTCTCAGTTGTCTCGATCCTAAGGTTGAATCAGCCTTCCGAGCGCGGTGGAACGAGGACGGCCGCAGGGCGTACAATCCACACTGTGAGAGAAATCTACTAAGCAGTAACAAAAAGTTAGGAGTTTTGTCTAGCTGTAACACTGCCGCTAGAGTCCTCGAGGGATGCAGCACCGTGCGTCGCCGTCGCTGGCGACTGTGCGGCCAATGCGCATCGATTGCGGGCGGGGAGTCGTGGCAGCGGCAACATCGCCATCGGCGACGCAGAGTGCTATATTCGTCGAGATGTATAGCGGCTACCTCACTGCCCTGTTGCTTGAAAATGGGCTTCCTCAGCAAGCAGCTTAGGCTGGAAATGCTACCTTTAGATATACATTCTAAGTCAGACTCGGAGTGCGAAATGGCGTCATCGTTCCACCACTACATGTGCTGCTCCTTGCTAGACGGAACTTCTCGGTGTCGTTGGCTTCTAATGAAGAAGTACAATGAAGATTATCCATTTTGGTGTTAACAAGCTACGTTTGAGTCATCAAGTCCTTGAATAGTTGTAGTGAATGTATATACGTAAAAAGAATCACTTTCATATGTACATGCCGGTTTCATTGTACAGGATGGCAGCAAAGTCTTTGGTCGAAGTTTTTTTTTTTTTTGCAAATACAAACTGTTCGAAAATGATGTTTACACAGTTTTAACTTGCGAGTGCAATTTTTCCTGACGTCACATATAATCTGGTCAAAAGGTCAAAATGGTATTCAATGCGCCCGCCGTTCGTACCAATAGACTGACTGCAGCGCCGTTGGACTGACCAACGAACATCGACTATTTCTGAGGGAATTGTATCGCAGGCAGTCATAATGGCATCTCATGGCATCAGAAGTCTACGGTCTTGCAGAGTACAGCATGTTTCTCAGATTCCCTTCAGGTAGAATTTTATTTGCGGTGAAGCGGTAGATAGGATGAACATCCCACACTTGTCCATCGGTCATTCAGAGATGAATGGAAGACTTGGTGAGAATTAGAGGCACTCACAATATCATTTCTTACCACGATCAGAAAGCAACACAATGCACGCAGTTGCGCCTGTGCTTCCCTAGTACGTAATTATGATTGCGCCATATGCAAACATTCCAAGCAACTTAATCTGTATATATAAAGTGTGTGTATAGTCGGTAGGAAAATCAGCGGACACCCGCTGGGCGTGGCGCCGCTTCGCAACGTCGGTCGATGTCGTAGATCACCCGTTTTTCCATAGAATCTCAGGCTGCCGATCGGAGAGCGACCGCGACGCACACACCTTTCCCGCCGAACGGGAGTCCGCCGATTTTTTTCAGGGACTGCATGTATGTAACGAATAGAAATCGCGGAGTGTTAACCGATCGGGACCAAACTTTGCACACATATCCAGCACGGGACGACGGAGGTTTTAGGCTATCTTCTGCCGAGAATTATCGATTGGTTAACCGATAATAACGATTTTATTGATTTTTCTCTATTTTTGCCCAGATAGGGTTCTCCCATACGCTAAACATGAATATGACAAGCGTTTTATTTGAAAGTATCGATTTATTGATTTTATAGATTTTTTGTTAATCTTACCCACGAGGCGGTGAAGGCATGTCTACTGGGGTTCTTCAATACGTCGAACACGAATATGACAACCATCTTGCACCAAATACCGATTTATCGATTTCATTGATTTTTCCTATTTTCACTCGGGGACGGGCGAGTACATGTCTACTGTTGTTTTCCAGTGCGCCAAACATGAACGTGATAACCATTTTACATGAGATATCGATCTAACGATTTTATTGATTTTTCGCTGTTTTCGACCACATATATTGTGATTCAGTGATTTCCTCGGTTATTTTCCAACCTACGAGAAGAGAAGGGTAAGATCTACTGGATCTGTCAAACACGCTGTACACCCCAGTAAGAATATGGCAGTGGTTTCCCATGAAACTGTCATTGAAATAACTTCAGTGTTTTTTCACTTACGGGTCGGTGAAAAAGGGGGACTTAGGATTTACTAACACATATACTCATCACAGGAATTATAGTTGTATTTGTAATGAGTTCATCGGCGGTCGCAATCGTCCTCATCAATGTGAGATGGCCGGGGTAGTATATCACCCGAGCGAAGCCGGATATGCCGTCTAGTGGTTTATATTTATATTTGTATTGATTATTCACAGTGCCGAGGCACAATGCTTCCCTTCGACGTGAAGGCAATAAAAGAGAGAGGATTTTGAAAGTTTTGATGAAAAAATTCAGAGTAATATTTCTGATGCAGACTAAGCAAGGCCTTCATGTATCCCGGACCACGTTGCTCCCACAAGCAGAGCGGTTTGAACGTACCCGTACACCTCTTAAACCTTAGCACTTGATCTTTACATGGTGCAGTAGGTGAGGCAAGATCGTAGGTAGGCACCGTATCTGTTAGTTCCTTGCAACACAAGCAACTTTCTTGGCCAGAACTAAGCAGCTAAATGTTGAAGATATTAGTCGCGTTCCAACTTTGAAGAACCCCTCTTCCTACAACAGATAAGTACAAACAATCAGATGTATACATGAGCACCTTAACAGTCAGTCATCTTTCTGCCATGCAAATTATCGTTCTTCATTCCGGACAGATGAGCTCATAAAACTTAATGTTCTTTTGCAACAGATTTCGCAGTCAGAATTTTCTTTACAGAACATCTGCTACGGAAATAATTGAGAGGAAAATATCGTGCGATCATAGTGATTCTGACAAAGTAAGAGTGAAAGTGTCTTTCATTTCGCCTTCTGACTGGCGTAAACGTGTTTTGCACACTTTCAATTAAGGGGATTTCCTTGGCCTCATGAGGGCTCCAGATTATAGAATTGTGTTCCAATATGGGACGCGCATATAATTCAAATAATCTACAAAGAATCATGGGGGAAATTGTTTCTGAAGAATTTTAGTAAACGAAACATAACAGTTCTTGCCTTGACAACCACTTTTTCAATGTGCTTCGCATAAGAAATTCCGTTGTCATATGTTATTCCCAGGTCTCTGATGCAGTAGCACTCTTCAATTCTAATATCCGGTTGTAACAAATAGGTTCTCTTAGGGTTTTTGCTGTCAAAATACATCACTTTTGTTTTTTTAAGTGATAGAAGCAAGTTGCCAAGAGCGCATATACGACATCAGTTTACTGATGTTCAACTGCAGCTTTTTCGTTATAGTTTCTGCCTCACCTTCATCATAACAAGCATGCATTTTAATATCATCTGCAAACATGATCAATTTCATATCAGTGTCACAATTTAGAGCAGCAGGTAGATGAGAGAGGTACAGGGATTGTCAATCACGATTGCCACTCCCGCGGACAGGGCGCGCCGCAACATCCACGTGGCGCGGGCGAGGCAACACTCAACATCACCATTTCCTCGCCCGCGCCACGTGGATGTTGCGGCGCGCCAANTCTGAGCCCCCGTAGGACCCCTTCTAGTAGTAGTAGTATTAGTAGTAGTAGTATTGTAATATGTTAGTAGTATAATAAACTTATGTAATCTAACTAGCTGTACTAATCCTCCCTGTACTACGGCGTGTCGCCCTGACCGGCCGTAAGTCGTCGTAGTACTGCACAGTGTTCTGTTGGTAGTCCCCAGGGTGGAAGCCGGTAAGGCGAGGAGCCCTATTATGGTAGGAAACCGGTGTATTATGGAGTGGTGAGGTAGTACTCTGACGCCGAGGAGGTACAGGGCAACCACCGATCCACAACACCACGAGTGGACTGTCATGTAGTATATGGAATAGTGTACAGAATAGGGTACAGTGTACTGTATGGAACCATCCACAAGATTTCGTGACATTACGCGCGCACACTCTCAGCTGAAAACTCGCCCGCGCTGTGTACGCATGGAGGACAGCGCTTTCATTTTCCTTCTTCCAGCGTGTTTCACGCTGTTTCATCATTGCATAGGAGTTCATCGTCCCTAAAAAGCTCGAAATTCGGCGGGACCTCCGACGCAAAAATTTTCGTGAGCGCTGCCTTTAAGGCATAATCCTTCTCCAAGAGACGGATTCAGCGGCTTCACAATCGCGGCGGGACCTGGCGATGGATGCGAGTAGAGCATGCTCAAACTGGAAGGAGCGAGTAAGTCCCGCCGCGATTCTGCAGCCGCGACGCTGTGAAGTCTTTTCGACAAGGAGACGTAGTGGTAGAGGGGGATCTCTCAATGAGCACAATAGTTCAAACAGTTAGAACATAATACAGACAGAGAAAATGAGACTCTAACCAGTAGGAAGGTAGCGATGATGAATTTCACTATTGTTATTTTGATTGACGAAAACATCAAAGTCGTAGAAAATGTGGAAAAAAGGAATAGTAATTAAGCTTGGTTGAAGAAGCAATGAAGATTCAAGGCAAATGCGGTGAACAAATCAATCAATGTGCCACGTCATCGCATGAATTGTCCTGCTGCGGAATTTCCGGACTTCGGGACAATTCTATTCTCCTGCGCTTTTCCTGCGATTCTGCTGCGGAAATTTGTTTCTCTGCGCCTCTCTGCCTGCGGATCTCTTCCTGCTGCTGTTCTTCCGAAAGCCGTTTCATTCTGCTGCGGAATTTCCGAAAGGCCTCTATTCTGCTGCGGAATTTCCGGCAGTTTGTCTGAGGTAGTGAAGGTTTCTCTATGGGCGCCGTTAATAATCCTATCCTCTTGAGCCACGTGTGACTCATGATTGAAGGCGAACAGTAGTCGGTGGCAGAGAGTTTCAGTTTTCTCGAATTGGAGGATCACATTCCATGAGATGGAAAGAAGGTGCAACGAGGTTTGAAAAGCAAAAATGTGACTATGGTACAGAGCGAAGCAAATGCTACAAAACAGTTCATAACATGCAACCAATCAAAGTCTGAATCACCGTGAAATGTTGAATTGTGAAAGCCGCATGAACTTATTCCCCGACCCAATACAATAGCGATGGCATTCTCTCCCTAAAGCGACGCTGTCGCTATTCACGTTTTTCTCCGAGCAAAAATGTGGCAGCAAGGCAATCGTTAGAACATGACGTCATTAATTAACCCGAGGAGTCACAACTTTTTGTAGGTTTACCGTTAGCTCTTAAGAAACGGTGAAATTCGATAGTTATCCTTGGGCTACTGGGACCTGCAGCCATGCATAGCGGTATCCTAAAGCTGCCCAGCTTTACAAAACTTGGAGCCAGGTGGCATTTAGTGCATATCTAGTAGACGCTTGACTCTACTAACTATACTATTTCAAAAGGAATTTTTCTTCGAGTTATGAGAGTTTATTTTTTTCATTGAAGGTGCGTCCAGTAAGTGCAATTATGATACGGTCCGAATGAGAGCCAATTGCCGATTATTCAGAAGCTTTTAGGCACTTGTGGAGACCCAAACAGACAACGGTGCCAATGATGGAACTGACCTCGGCAACTGTAAAGAACCCGGACCAGTCCCAATCCTCATTGCGACGGGGATGGCAACGGATCGCTGATCACGCGGCGCACGGAAAACGCTAGACTTTGCGCGTCCTTTGCGAAGCGGCGCCTGTTCAGGATTTTCACAGTCGCCGTGAGTAGTTTCACCGTTGGCGCCGGTGTAGGCGCTCGCGCCCGTTTTGGTCTGCACCGCTTCCCAGAATTTTCTGAGTCCAGCCTTTCCTTCAGTGCATCTTAGTGACATTTCGTAAACTAGGGTTTGCATACACGCTGAGCTAAATGGGGTGGTAGTAATTTGGTCGAGACGTCGATGTAACCGTGAGGTAACCGTCAGAGCTTACCTCGAGGTCACCTCGAGGTCAATTGCCCCAAAAATGTATTGTAAAACAACTGAGACCTCGAGGTAACCTACCGGTCACCTGAGGTCTCACTCTGGTCTCGACCTCACGGTAACCGAGCTGAGACCGTGATCTCTTATCTAATCAGATATATTTGTGCAAGTAGTATCATGAGGCAAGAGACGCAGACCGGTCACGAAAAAGTACTCCCGAGTACTTCTTCATTCTGACCGGCAGGTCAGGAGGCCTGAAGAGGCCCTACTAATTTGATTTCTTGTTTTGGGGGATCTCTTTGGATATTTTTCATAGCAAATAACCAGGGCATTGTAGAGACTCTTAATTGTAAAGCAAAACAGTAGGATATTTGAAATGTGGATGGGAGTTAGCAATCTTTTACGAATAGAACTGGCAAAAAAAAAGGCTTTTCGCTCTAAGAATCTTAATCATAGCTGAAGTTCGAAAATTCTAGTGTTGCAAAACAGTATAGCTAGTCACTACATAGAGATGAATACTACTACTGATATTCATATTGCGCCTTTTTGCGAGAATTTTTCCCATAGAATAGCCAAAATTCCCGATCCTCTGAATCTCCCATCTACAGGGTGCGCACGAATTATTCGCGTGTGGTTTTTTGAGCCTCGCTCAGGTAGAGTTGAGGAAATTCACGAGCCCCACTGTGGGTATCATGGCAAGAGCCACGTCTATCGTAAAAAATAGCTGGTTCTCCGAATGGAGTTTTTCTGTGCTTGCAGAGGCTCCAGGAAATCGCCCGGTCAAATCGCTCGTAACATAGGATCGGTCACAGCTGCAAGCTTCATAATACTCGGACCACCCATGTACAGTCCTTGTCAAAAAGATAGGCGGATTGCGCGTGCGGTCTCACGGTGTTGCGGCTGCAGAATCGCGGCGGGACCTACCGGACTCTCCCACGTGGAGCATACTCTCTCCGCCTCTCTCGCCCAAATCCCGCAACGGTTCTACAGCCTCAGAACCCGCCTTTCTTTTTGAGAAGGAGTATATGATAGGTCACAGTATAAAAACGGCTACTACATGCTCATCGTGGATTGGACCAGTGAATGATAACTGTGGTCGAAACATGCATTATATCTATCAAGCCGTTTTGCTATTTTTTGCATGCTTAAGACTGGTAATTTGCAGTGAGAGCAAAGATAATAACTGTTTTGAAAGCGTGGAAGACTCCCAATTCTGGTAGTAAAAGTCAAGTCAGTAAACCTTTGACAAAAGACTTTGTTTTCACCCTGTAATTGGAGAACCTGCACATCTGGATTGAAAACGCAGCTTTGACGTTACTCAAACGTCGTTTGGTTTCCCAAAAGTTGCGACTAGTCTTATCCTTCACCATATAAACGCATGCGCACCAATGGCACGTATATAGTATAATCTGCCTTTGTACCACTGCTTAGCTACCCTTTATGGAGTGGATATTTCCATGTTCAGAGTGAATGATGATAAATTTGATAAGTTTCACATAGCCCAAAACAACTCAGTGTAATCACAGTACAGATAGCCGAGTGCGTTGTGAGCTGTCTCTGAGTCGAACCCTCGAGAGGATCAAATCCTCCGAAAATAAAAATGATTTGTTTAGTCAAAATAAGTTACATCGCGGTTTCAGCTCGGTCACCTCGAGGTCAGGTCATGGTCTCAGTGTGAAACTGCGAGTCAACTCCGAATTCACCTCACGGTTACCTTACGGTCTCGGCCAGATTACTAACACCCATGGTGGTTAGGCCTTCTAGAGAAAGCCAGCTTGAAACTGAGATATCGTCATTTTGAGGATACATCTATATTCATGGTAAGCACTATAAAAGCGTGGACGTTGGGTCTAACTTTCATTTTAATGGATAATCGTATTCTCTATATACCCTAGGCTATGAAGAAAGCTTAAAACCTCTTGGAGAAGAACGGTGGAAAAGACCAACTCTGCAAAATCGTGCTTCTCCTGAATACTCATCGCATGGTGTCCCTCTCCGAAATTCGACCATGAATGTGGTTGGGTTCTTATGTTGCACTACCTCCGAGTTTGGCGAAGAACTTTGGTCTGAGAACTGCAAGAAAGAAGTCTCCATTGTCAAGTGCACCCTCCTGCATATTCCTGCTATAAGAAATTCTGAGACTGGCCCACAAATTTCTTGACCAGCTTGCTTGCATGATTTTACCATGCTTAGAATGTATTAGCTCCGACCTGACACCGTCAAATTACTATAATCCCTCGTGCAGTAAGGTATTCGGCGGCAGCGACCAGTTTGAGAAGTCCCCTTATTTCCTTGTTCGACACCAACTTGCTTTCGTGTGGAAATGAACTGAGACATCACATAATAAGTGGATTGATGTTCCTCATGATTTGTGTTCTTCAGTGTTCATGAATAGTTTTGTTCATAATAGCGATGACTGCAGTGTCGATTAATTACCTCTTAATGAAAAGTAAATGAGTTGATACATGAGCAGCTGCACAACTGGGATCCAGTTATGAAGGCAGTGACTCAGCTCGAGTTCGATTCCAAGTTATCAACAGAATCTGGACTTACTCGACGCGCTAAGTTCAGCTACCTACGTATCTGATTTCTAACAGAACTGTCATGAAACCTGTTTTTGAGGAACCAATCCATCCTGGCGCGAATGAGTTCTTCGGCAAGGAAGATGCTTGGCTTGCCATACACCTCCGCTGATCTCATTGATGACACAGGTGTTCTCATTGATAAAAACTGCGCCGCCGTCCCGGCATGCCCGTGTAGGGGCAGGAGGCGTCTCGTACATCGGCCAAGAATTTGCGCAAATTCTGTGCCGGTTCATCTGAGGTGAGACACTGCCCATAAAGAAGATTCTGATGGCAAAGAAACCGGCAGTTTTGCATAAGTCAAATTATCTACACATGTAATAATGGAGAAACTCTTAAGCAAAATAGTTAGTTTCTCATGCTGATCCGCATTCATCCTTCTATAATACCCTCAGATTCACTAGGTTGTACAGCGTGCGTCAAAACTTCACGCCCATTCGTCGTTACGGACGAGGATCAAAATTTCATGACAGATGATGTTCGCTATCGTACTCAGCTTGCTCGGAAACCTCGGAAACGTTTGCCAGATCTCCTTTTAGGTGATCCCCTATTTTGTTATTAGTTCTGGACAACAAAATGCGGCGGTTCAAAACTAAACGTCCACCTTTTTCAAAAGCTTTATTATTATAATAAAAGTAGGCGATACCTTTGAATTACCATTTCTCAGCTCATGCTTTGCTGATTAGTACTTCGAATAGTCGACTCCCCATAGCGGTGACAAAGTTGCTCACGGTTCTCGCTGAGGAAGATGCACAGCCGGAGAGAATTTTTCATTGAGGGTGTGCAAGTGGTGTGCTTGGCCTCCACTACCACGGACCTCGTCAGCAATGATGGCATCCAAGTTCCTGATGGGTTCGAAGTTACAAAAACAGACGAGCTAGCTCATGGGGGTGCCACTGAGGGACTGTGAGTTAGCCGTGAAGGGTGCCCCGAGTCGCGATCCTAACGGAAAAAGTAATGTTGAGTACTGCCGCTGTTGGTAGACGAGTCCGTAGAAGAAGTTTATTGGCTGGACGCAAGTGGTACAATGAATAACACCGTACTCGAGTGACCCTTATATAGGGTTTGGTACAAAGTACAGTTGAAGTACACAAACACATGATTTGGGAAAGAAACAATGTGGATCAAAGTCCATATCTAACAAGTAATGCAATATTCAGCCAGGAAAATCGTGACTTCAGCTTCCACCAATAAACACAGTGCCCAATGTCATGAGTGAAATCTTGGATGCTAGTAAGAACTACAAAAAATGCCACTCAAGTTCACATGCCGTTCATGTTGTACTTGACGAAATCACTGGACTCTGAGGGTGGTGTGGCGTGTTCCGGAGAACATGTCTTGCCTTCTTGCCTCAAAAGTCCACAAGCCCTGATATGCTTAGAGACTAACCAATTTGGAAACAGTGAGCGAAAATTTAGTGCTGATTTTCTCGGCTGAAGTTGTGGAGGAGGAGGACCAGACGGGTGATACGGCAGTGGTGTCGGTCTCGAAGTGTCTTCAAGTGTTTCTTTTTCCATCTACACTTATTAAAGGCAGAGGACCACCTCATTTTCGTGGTTGAGGTAATAGCAGATTCAGCATCTACTCGGCACGCTGATTCCAGCGGTATACACATATTGTCTCAAAATGGTCATTAAACCCGTTTTCCAGGACGGGGCCTGTAACAGTTTGCTAACCCGAATTGACGTGTGAAGCTGTTGATCTTATCGGTCGAACACGCAAAGACACGTTGGCCACCGTGGCAGCCGTGGCGGGCAGCCAGCACAGCTTGGAGCGATCCACCTCCGGGCTCCAAATTTTAGCCACTTCGACCCCTTCGAGAACGGGGCTTTCGTCGCTTCTGTGCCTATTGATGTACCTTGCTGGGATTGTCATGACGAAAAGGTTCAGGATGTGTTACTATCCCCAATATACGGGACGAGTTGGTCCTCTGCCTTTAAGGTTGCTCAAGGAAATACCGACTGAGCGTCCGCGCTCACTCAGGTTCTTAGAAAATTGTGTTTTGTTCGCACTTGCTCAGTTAAAGGCTTGCTCAGTCGATGAAAAGCGATATACCTTAGGTGTTGATTCTGGATACTTCACAAGGTTTCCTACGGTCTTCTCAAGCTCTATTTCATCGGTCCGTTTTTCTAGGGTGGGCGTAAGATTTTGAACCGTCACGTTTTCCTTCCAAAAACAGATAAAAAATTAGAGGATCGTCTAGAGAAGATCTAGCGAAAGTTTCCAGGGTCTTTAAGAAAGCTGAGCGATAGTGAATGCCATTTCTCGCGAAATTTCTATCATTGTTCGAAACAATGAATTCCTAGAGTGGGCGTGAACTTTGACGCACACTGTATTTGAACACTTTAAGTTTTCGGAGAAAAAGCTGAAGAAAATGCCAAGAAAGTGCCGGGGAAAAATTAATCCGAGAAACCTTTTCGCAATCGAAAGTGGGCTGTAATGGAGCGGAGAAAACTTTTACCATCAACATTGTCTTCTTTGCGATGCGACCAATTTGCGCAAGCGACACAGGAACTGATGGACGAATACGAGACATCCTCTTCGAAAATGGCTACACCGCAGGCACCGCTAGTTCTTGGAAACCATACTCGGTTCCTAAAGGCTATACACTGGTCCTGTCCTATCAAAACGACAGTTTGTCTAAGAAGATCAACGCGGCTGTTCAGGAAAGTGGGCTCCCAGTGCGCCCCGTATTTCGACCACCACCCACTCTCAAAGAGATGCTAACAGCGTCGCGCATATACGAATCGGGATGCGATCAACGATCGTGTTTGTACTGCTGTGAACAGGATATATGTCACCTACAAGAGACCGTTTATATGATCACGTGCAGTAGATGCGGGGCACCGTGCGAGGATGCCCACACGAGACCCTGTTCCGAACTTTGAAATCAAAGTGTTGCATCGTCTCCTTAAAAGACCACTAGAAAGAAAGATGATGGAAATCATGGAAGCGAAAGAGATCAGGCGATGTAAACCGAATATCAACAGTCGGGAAGGATTAGTGGAAGCTCTAAAGTTCATCGCTTGACCGATTAGGGAAGTAGGAGAAGTGATAAGTTCACAGCATCACGAGCCCACGAACCTTTAAATATCCAGCGTGGTCTCAAGACGAATCCATTACTTCCTATTTCCCAGCGAGTACGGCGGGTTAGAACAGCCACAACTTGCTTTATTGGCCGATCTCGTGCATATTGTGAAAACTTGTATTAAGATTCGAGGAAAGCGCTATGCGCCGAAACGTCATCCAATAAAACGATTTGCGAAGTTCTCACAGTATGCTGAAGACAAAAAATTATGTAATGAGACTTCGAGACAGCAGTATCATAGAACATTGTTTTCCATCAATCTGCATGTTCCTTCTTCTTTGAACCTGGGCATATGAATGAATGAATTTTATACTGTGTCCAGCCTGATCAGTTTGTTAGTGGACATAATTATTTCTTATTTTGCCTGACGTGTCGACGTAACCGTTGTCCTCGGAGACCCAAAAGTGGCGCACAGTTGATTTATCTCTATTCCAAACCGCCGAACGTCTCCTCCTTCTCTATTAGTCTCAACATTCTCTACCTCGGAAACTCTCAGAACAAGGGGTAGACCCACCCTATATCAAGCGACAGCGAAATCATTTCCACCGTGCGCTTCGTTCCTCTGGTTACCAAGCGGCGACACTCGACTTCCTCACCTTTTACTCGCGAAAGCCCTTCTTGAAGCCCTCTGGATTACTGTGAAGGATCCAGAAATGAATTGCAAAAATGTGTGTTCATCAATAGTAAGTGACGTTCTGCTCTGCGTATCGTTATGTGAGTCGTAGATGCTTCAAATGTTCAACGACGGTTAAACGATCGGAGCCGAATTCATAGGCATCCTCATAGAGTTTAAGAGTTTAAGCCTCAGTAATTATTATGAGTTATTCTTTTTTCAACAATGATTGGCGGACGACTACGCTTCTGATCTCTGAGGGTTTCGTCTCCGCTGCAGTCTCCTGTGTTAGGTAGGCAGTGAAAGAGGTCAAACCTTCACCCCAATCTATTCTCCATAATATTGAATGAAGTAAGCTAGGAAGTTTAGCCAGTATACCTATTCGCCAAACCTTCCATCCATCTTATAACATCCAACAAAATTTCCGAGCATTCTTAAAACTATTTGGAAGAGGAACGGTGCAATAAACAGCATAATATATATTACAATTACATTACATATTACAATAACAAATACAATAATATATAATACAATAACAAATAATAATACACAATAACAAACCGATGTCATCTATTTTGATCTTAGCAAGGCATTCGACACCGTTGATCACCTTTGCCTTATTTCTAAGCTTGAAAGCGCAGGCATAAGGGGGAATCTACTGCAATGGTTCATTTCCTATTTGACGAATAGATAATTTTCTGTGAGGTTCCAAGAGTGTTTTACAGAATTTAGAATGTGCACTTCTGGTGTTCCACAGGGTAGTGTACTCTCACCCATCTTATTCATTTTCTACACAAGTGAACTTCCTCAATTGTCACAAACGGACCCCTGGATAAAAGTATCCGCTTACGCTGATGACATAAAAGTCTATGCCTCCTACTACCCCCACGAAAGAGAAGAAATCCAAGCTGCACTTCTCCAATCTATCCAAAAAATGCAAGAATGGGCTGATATATGGCACATAAAACTTAACATCTCCAGAAGCTGCTATCTGAAATTAGGACCCAAAACCGCAGAAACAACTGCAGCCGACTATTATCCACAATTGTCTCAGAAAACTAATGTCCGTGACCTTGGAGTTATTGTAGATTGCTCTCTCAAATTTTCAATACACATAGATCTTCTTTCCACAAACGCTACAAAAAAGCTACACTGTCTCTTGAGAAACGTCCAGACATCAGATCCCGCGATAACTCTCCGTTTATATAAAGCCTATATTCTACCAATTCTAGAGTACTGCAGTCCTGTCTGGAGTCCTCACTTAAAAAGGGATATCCTGAAAATTGAAAAAGTTCAGAAATTGTTCACAAGAGTTTTGTATTACCGCGCGTTTCCTGACCCGAACTATCCTAAAACACTTCCTTCCTACAAAACCAGGTTAGAAAAACTGGGTCTGAGAACACTATTTTACAGAAGAATTCAGGCAGATCTAATTATGGGCTTTAAAATTATTCGTGGGGAGGTAAGTTTGAAGCCTTCTAGTTTCTGGATTTTTCGTCCTACAAATGGACGGAGAATGAATCGCAATATGCATCTGCCTAGATTCGGTTGTGCACAACAGAATGTAGTCCACAATTCTTTCTTCTGGCGAGTTTCAAAATACATCAACAGATTGCCTTCATCTCTACTTGCGGTGAAGAATTCAGCGACATTCAAGACGGAGATACAAAATATTGACCTCCTTGAATTACTAAAAATTGATGACGTCATTGATTAGCAGCATGTAATGTTGTATAGCTTAGTTTCTCTGCACCTGTACATTTGTAATATGCGCTCTCTTGAGAACTTTTATAAAATTACGGACCTACTTTAATGACGACCTCTAACATGGTACCAGTTTGGAATACCGTTAACTCCTCTACCTGCATCGTCTGAGCTGTGCTTTATCACGCATATAGATTCGTTGGCTACCCGTTATGTCGGTTCCGCGGGGTCACAGCCAGCATACCCGCGTTCCGAAGCTCCGACATGCTCTGACGGCTGTTGCTCAAAGGCACGTGGCTGGCTGGTGCGGGTATATCTAACGTTCTAAATCTAAATAAATAAAAGTGAGCAAGGCTTTGCAGTTTGAAATGGTTGCTTTTTCTTGCAGCTAACGAGTAAATGCACGACAACTGGATGCCATACAATCTGAAAACATGAGGTCGCATAGCTGACTATATAGGTGCAGGGGAATTCTCTTGTAATCAATTTCTCTTTGCATGTCCAAGAGTTGTTCCTTCTGTATTAAGTTCGGTTCCGCCATTCACATCGTTATCTCCGTTATCCTAGCTCATCAATTTTGATGATTAAAATAAAATAAATAATGCAAGAATGCATCTGCTGATTGTGATGGCCTCTATTTCTTCAATAAAAAGGAACATGGCCTAGCTACAATGGCTTGAGTGTAAAAGTTCAAAAGTGCCATCTCTTCAACCCAGCTTAGCATCTAGTACGTCTTATTCTGAAAAAGGATTCGAATAAGAGCAACTGCCATGGGTTGCTGTGCCTGCTGTACGATTATAATCTTACTGAACACTAGATGGGTGAGTAGAAAGGATGGCGATAGTACAGTGATCACTGAGTATGTATATCACGAAAAGTAGAGAGACAGAAAGAAAGACAGAGATAGACAGAAACATATGAGCGAATTTTAGAAGCCGTGGAGGCAAAAATATCTCGGTGTAAAGAATCAAATGAATAGATAATTTTTCGGATTTAAACACGGGCTCCAAGAATGAAAGACATAAATCAGCACCGACGTGGTGCCTTCCGTGCAGTGACGCGAACTGTACGATTTTAGTTAATAGCACACGCTAAGCAATAGTCATTGCTGTTGCAGCCAAAACGACTTTTTGAGCATAGGAAGACGTGCGCTCTCGCGTAGGCAATTTGGAAGGTGTTGTCCCTTGCCAAATTAGAGCGGTTCTTGATTCGTTTCCATTCTTCACTCCTTTGCTATGTGGATTAGTGGCCTGCGACTTCAAAGGAATCAAGCGGAAATAATTGCGTTCTCAAGGACGTAGAACCAAAAAGAAGATCTTCCTTTGTCCCGGATCTTTGTGATGTTTTTTTTCTTTCAGCGAAGCCTTGTCGCAAGATATATTTAGCCTTGTCGTTCACATACTTGAACATGTTACCATTATCTCTTAAAAAACAAGGATATCGTTACTCCACAAACTGGAATGAAAGTTAGGAAAAGTACGGAAGATTTTGTATGAGTGGTTGTTGGTCTTATAAAGCATCCATATAGCGTGAAACGTGTAGCTGCGTTACAATAAATGAAATTTACTTTAGTATAAATGTAATAGGATTTGATAGGATTCTTTTTCATACGTGGAACATAATTGTCCCCGACCAAAGCTTACCGCAAAGTCTGATTTTTTATTTTTTATATTTTGTATTCAGAAGTTAACAATCAGCCGATGGACTCGAAACTCTCAGAATTCTGAAGGCTGGGTGGATGAAGTAGTTAAACAACTTACCCTTGACAGTACACTGTCCTCAGTTTATTCGGCTCCTTCTTGAATTGCTCGTTGGAAATCTGAGACCCGATTTACATTAACAGGCGGAGGTACCCTCCTGAAAAAATAAGAGTCCATTCATATATGTATGTAGGGTTTCCACGATAAAAGCAAAGTTGGAGTCATTCATTTGCAGTATTTGAGAAGGAACAAAAGAGCATTTCCTGCATATGCGAAAATGTGACCTCCTTGTTCTTTTGGTTGGAAGGAGAACGGGCTGTTGCGTTGTTTGTGCAGGTAACCTGCCTTGGAATGCAAAAAAGGAGCATGCGCGGTGAAGCGCTGCTGTCTGGCTAGTCACAAAGAAGTTGGTGACGCATACATTGGCGCGGAGAATGAACATCTGAACACATTCTGAACGCGTTCTATTGCAATATATTCTCTATGGCAAAATATGTGTATTTTATCCGACCGTTACTCTCCTTTCCTAAGACAAGGTGAGTGGAGGACCTGGATATGCATCAGCCATATTCCTCCGGATATTTTTTGCAGGAACTGATGTTTATATGTTTCTGTGCCTACGAGGTTTTTTAGGTGGAACGTTTATTAGCGGCCTGACGTTTCGGCTCTATCGCCGTCCTCAGAGGCCTGCAAAGAGGTTGATCTGAGAAATCTAGCGTCTAACCCGCCAAGCGTCTCTCCATCCTGTGCTAGAATCTCGATATTGTTCAGAGCACGGAATGCAGAAACCGCGTAGTGCTAAGACTTAGCTCACCCGCCGTTCCACCGATAGTGCAGATGCCGCACTTCACTGCCGAACCTTGAAGAGTGAGTATTGCCATGTATAGACATGATTGGTGATAGGCAGTACGCATGATCTATATAGGCGGTATCAGGCATTTTATAGCTCACAAAGTGGCACGAAAGGCAAGAACTCGTTCGTAATCGATTGACACTCATTTTTGTTATTCATGGGAGGATCCCGAACGGATATCCAGAATGCCTCCAATGTCTTTCTCGCTGATATATCCGATTCGTGAGCCAAAATTGTACACTTCACGTCAAAGTCGTCTCCTCGATGTGATTCGTTTCTGTGCCTCCCGAGTGGTGTTACTAAGCTTGCACGCCGTTTGCCCGCCAGATGTTCTCTAATCCTAACTCCCAAAGTCCTTCCTGTTTCGCCAATGTAAATCGCACTGCAGTTCAAGCATTCTATTTGGTAAATAACTCCCGATTGTGCGCAGTCGCCCGTTCTCCCGTGAGGACACACTATACATCCCTCGCAGATGCAGTGCCTGTCATAGAGTCTATTTCGAACAAGCTGACTTTTGATGTTATTATTCGGAATATTTACCAGTCTTACATCATTCTGTAATTGTGCTCGAACAATACAGCGCCGTACAGCGGAACTTATGCTGTCAGAGATAAATGGGAGACAAAGTGGTAGTTTTTTTGTCGCGAGATATCGCCGCTCTCAACATGGGACCTGCTACGACGTGGAAGCACTGTATAACCATTAGCGACAGCAATTTCCGAAGCGAGACTACGGGACTCCTGCCGTTCATGGTCACCAGTGCACAGTTCATTCGCTGTCTTAAACATGTTTCGTATGACTGCACGCTTCATAGCCATGGGATGCGCCGAGCGAGCGTGTATCAAGATGTTCTTACAACTTTCTTTGCGGTACCATTTTACTCTGACATTGCCCATCGATAAGTTGATCTGGGTGTTCAGGAAAGGGAGCCAGCCGTTGTGTGGTTTCTCTCGTGTGAGCCGTATGTACTGCGACTGCTGGTTTAGTATACGGAAACACTCGCCCATTTCAGACTGTGTTGACGTAATTACACAGCAGTCATCGATGTATCTGCAGCACAGAACGGGCAGACGAGCTAGGACAGGCGCCTCGATTCTGCTCATGAAGCAGACGGCAAGTACAGGTGCCAGTCGCTGGCCCATCGCCAGGCCTCTCACTTGAGCAAAATACGTGCCGGACCACTTGAAAATATTGCAGTTGAGACATTCTTTGATGAGAGTAAGCAATCGCGCTTTGCTCAACCCATACGTTTCCATGTGAGCGCCATGCATGTTGAGCATCTCTGATAGAGCTTGTAGAGCTTCACAATTTTGCACATTGGTATATAGTGAAGTGACATCAAAAGACTATCGCGCAATCGCTATCAAATCTCGCATTACGCAACTGTTCGAGGAAGTGGTTCGTATTTGACAAATGGGACGGTATTTTGCATAGAATTTGACTCACGATTTTGTTGAGAAACCATGAAATGCGATCGGCTGGCCCTCCTACAGAACTTATGATTGGCCTTATTTTGTAAGTTCCGGCTGACATTGAATGCAAATCGTCGGGGGCAAGCTTATGTGTTTTGATGAGACTATAGAACACTGGACAGGTAGGCGTGTCAAGCTTGAGCCGGCTTAAAAATCTTTCATCAAGACCAGAGGCCTTTCCAACGGTCATCCAGACGTCGTTCAAACGCCTGCACTGAGTGTGAAAGTCCTTCTCTGTCACGCGGTGATATAGCGTTGTGTCTTGCAAGTGAAGTGCTGTAACTTCGCGATCGAGCACTTGTGGCATCGCAACAAATTCTCCACCTTTGTCACTCACTGAGAGACGTATCGCACCAGTTCTGGTCATGTCACGTACTTCTACAAGACCTTGCCACTGCGCGCGAGTCAGATTGCTACGGGTGAATCGCCCGCGCTGACTGTAGGCGGCAAGAACACCTGATAGCAGAATTCTGAACTTTGTGTCGACTTCGCGAACTGGTTCAGGCTCCTTATAGAAACTATGTGGAAATGGTGCCATGGGTAGCGGTCTGGTGCTCAGATGCGTGGTGTGGTGGGATTCATTTTCGCGTTTCGCCTTCATTGTAAGCCGATCGCCAAGCTTGTGGAGGCCAGTTGCAACTTTGCGGAAAGTGGACCCATCAATTTTGTGTGAAATTGAGAATGATGGACCGAGGCTCAGGAAGTCAACGGCATTATCAGATAAATGAGCATCACCGAGTACAGTAACTCTTGCCGGATGTTTGGTTGCCACATTGCTTGCTACGATGTTATTAGATCGGTGGTGGCTGGTTGAGCTAACAGGCTCAGCATTGCG